>JASSUY010004974.1:0-14561 GCA_032466535.1 Forpus xanthops
CCGCGCCCGCAGCCCCGCTCTGCCCGCCCCGCTCGACGGCACCGGGCACGGCGAGGGCGGGGAGGGGGGGGGGGGAGGGACGGGAGCGCGGCGGGGGCAGGGATTGTGCAAATGGGGATGCGGGTGGGGTGCGGGGCTGGGGGTGCACAGAGCACCCCCCCTGCACCACCGTGGGCCCGGGTTTGGGAAACCCCTGGCTGGGGGGGGGGGGGGCCGCTGTCGGGGCGTCCACTCCCTCCCCGGGATGGGGACTGAGCCCCGGGGATGCTCCAGCGCCCCCGGTACCAGCGGGGGGCTGGAGCTGGCGGTGCGGAGGCAGTGTGTGTGTATGTGCGTACTTAGTGCAGGTGTGTGCAGGTGTGTGCATGCCTGTGCGCCTATTGTGTGCATGCTCCGTGCATGTGTGTTTATGCCTGTGCATGCTCTACGCATGTGCATGCTCAGTGCACATGTGCGCATGCATACACATGCTTAGCGCGTGTGTGTGAATGCTGTGTGTGCATGCTCAGCGCATATGTGTGCATGCCTGTGCATGCTCTCTGCATGTCCATACTCAGTGCACGCGTGTGTGCCCTATGCATGTCACATGCTTTGTGCATGTGTGCGCGTGCCCGTGCATGCTCCATGTGTGGGATTCATCCCAGCCCTTCTCCAGGCCGGGCCGTCGGCTCCAGCGGCCACCGATCGATCCCGGGCTATTGCAGGGATTTATGGCCCCGTTTTGCGGGGGATCGATGCGATCCCGTCGATGTTTGTGCAACAAATCAAGCGGTTGAAGCCGCTCCCCCGCTCGCCCCCGGTACCCCCGGGAGCCCCCCTCGTCCCACCGCCACCGCCTGACGTTAACGAGCAGCATCAGAGTGTTAATTAGCCGCGAGGGGAAGCCCTGCCGCTAATTACCGGGGACCGGGGGGGTGGAGGGAGCGGGCCCCATCGTGGTGCCTCTGCGGCCGCACCGAGCCTTGGCTCCCTCCTCCGGCTGCTCTCGCTGTCCCCACGCAGGGCCCCGGCGCCGCTGCAGCCATCCCGATGGGGACGGACACGTCCCGCGCCGCAGAGCCCGAAGCGAGCCGGCAGAGCGGAGCATGAATAAATGCATCACCCGGCTCAGGGACGGCTGCTCCGGTATAGCCACGGTCACCATCTGCCTCCGCGGCCCCCGAGGACACACCGGCTTGCGGAGCAGCCGGACGGCCCCCTCAGGGTCACATGCAACGCCGGTGCTGCTTGGTACCCGGTCCAGAGCGACCGGAGCACGGTCCCTGGCACCGAGGAGACATCACCCTTCTTCTCCCCATGGCTTCCCCAAGCACTTCCGTCCCCACCGAGAAGCAGAGGGAGCCTCATGTCAATGGATATGGATGGCTGGATGCGGCTGCATGCTCCATCCAGGCCCTGGTGGCAATAAAGCCACCCAGGTTGGATGCAAATTGTCCTTGAGCGGTGACAATAAAGCAGCAGCCTCTGCACTGAGCTGTGATGGGGGGGTTCACATCCCAGTTCTCTGTGTCCACCCTTCCCTGGGATGGGGCTGATCTCCAGCCCCGCAGCAACTGCTGGGGGCTGCCCCACGTTGGAGGGGGCCACACATACACGGTGTGACTGAGACACTGCTATATTGCTGCAAGGTTTCATCCCATCACCGGCTCCGGGGCAGGGGGCATCCCTTGGGAAGGGGGAATTCCCAAGGGGGGGATTCATGTGCTGTGCCCCCCCGTGCTGGCGGGGGCCGTGCGGCGGGGCTGTCCGTGCTAGCGCTGCTTGGATGGATGGATGGCTGCGGCCCGGCCCGGATTAATTCTCTGGACAAGTGGCATTTATTACGGATGCAGGAGATGTCAGGCAGAGAAATCCATCCCACCCGGGCGGCAATTAAAGCGGTGGCCGGGGGACGGGGGGGGCCGTTTCCCTCCTGCCCCACACCGCAGCACCCAGGGGCTGTGCACCCCCCTGTGCGGCGCTGCCCCCAGCGCTATGGGGCCGGGGGCTCATTGGGGATTCGGCTCATGCCCACCTGAGCCAGGCACTGACAAATAGACATTTAAATCAGACAATTAGCTGGGCTGCACCGCTGACATCCTTAATGTATTAATGTGCATCAGCAGCTAATACATAGCAAATCCCCCTCAGAGCAGCGCGGGGGGACTGGGGCCGCGGTGCAGCCGGGGCTGGCAGTGATGGACGAGCCCAGGGGGACCCTGGCCCCGGCGCTGGCATTAATTACCAGCCAAGTGACAAGGCAGCGACACGAGAGAGGTGCCGGAAGCCTTCAACCAGCTCCGGCAGCGTGTGAACGGCCGTGTGGGGATGTGCTGCGGGGGGCCACGGCTCTGCATCGGGACATGTGTGTGTATTGGGACATGTGTGTGTATTGGGACGTGTGTGTGTATTGGGACGTGTGTGTGTATTGGGGCATATGTGTGCAGTGGGACATGTGTGTGCAGTGGGATGTGGATGTGCATTGGGGCACATGTACATGGGGATGCAGGTGAACTGGAACATGAATGTGAGGACACGGCAGGATGAGGCCCTGGCCATGGTCCCCAGCGTGTTCCCACGTGGTGACAGACCCCTCAGCTCACAGGGACGCTCCAGGGGTCGATGACACCAGCGCTAGTGGCCGCGGCTGAACAATGGCACCAATCACATGGAGACTCCCCATAGCCCCCCTGGACTGGGGCACCCCGAGCCCCCCCAGGAGCTGCCCTGCACACACGGCTAGGGGCACGTAGGCACTGTGGCCACTCAGGGGCTCCATCCCCACCCAGTCCTGGAGGTAAATCTGACATTTGGAATTGGGGTTATTTAAAGCAATCGATGAGGATCTGAGATCTCCCCCCCCACCTCCCGTGTCCACTCTGTGCTGCAGCAGGGGGCACAGACAAAGGCCTCCCCAGCCCTAGAGTCCGGGGGGGATCCTTGGGGCTGAGGAGCCCTCCCAGCCACGGGGGTGTCCCCTATTAAGGGTGATGGGGCTGAGCCCCCCCGCACTGGGCAGTGAAGCGTGGGCTGGGGCCGCTGGGACCCGCTGTCAAGGAGGCAGCCAGGCGGGGCGGGCAGCGCCGGGGGGGCGCTGTCAGCGCGTCCTGACGGGCAGCGGGGCGGGGGGGCATCTCCCCCATTGCCTCCCAGCATCCCCCGTCGCTCACAGCATCCCCCATTGCTCACAGCATCCTTCCATTGCTCCCCAGCATCCCTTCCATAGCCTCCAGCATCTCCCCCATTGTTCACAGCATCTCCTTTTTGCCCCCATTCCACCCCAGCATCCTGCCTCTCATCCCCCCACCCCAGTGTTGGGGGGCCCCTCCGGCCCTGGGGCAGCGTTTAGTGGGTGATGCACCCCAAAACCCATCGGCTGCATCGCTGTGGGGGGTCTGAGCCTGGGGTGTTCAGTTTCCCAGGTGCTGAGCCTCTGGCGCAGGACGGCTGCGGGTCCGTTAATAATGGATGAGCCCAAATTGGCGGCTGCAGCCGGTTAATCCCGGCAAACACGGCAGCGCTGAGCAAACAGCGGCTGCACGGGGGGGAGACACACACACACTCAAGTCCATCCCGCACCCGGTGCCTCCGGGGGGGGCTGTGGGGCTGCTATGGGGCTGCTGTGGGGCTACCCCCCACCTTTTGTCCCAGCACTACTGCCGGTGCCGGTGTCCTTTGCCCGATGGTGTGTGGGGCAAAGTCTGTCGGGGGAGTGGCACCACAGGAGCTCCATGGGGAGAGGTGTGTCAGGATAGGGGTCGGGGGGGCTTATGGGTCCATGAGTGTGTTCATGGGGTCCTGGGTGGGCTCATGGGGTCTTTGGGGGGTTCATGGGGTCCTGGATGGGTTCCTGGGGCACTGGGTGGGCTCAGTGGGTGCTGGGTGGGGATGCACTATTACGGGTGAGCACATGGGAGCCATGGTAGTGTGCATTGATCCTGAATGGACACGTAGGACCTCCCTGGAAGGGTCTGTCGTGGGGGGACACAGCACGACCTGGGGGTCCCTGACAACACCATCTACTCCACAGGGTGCAGGACACGGCGGCCGTGCTGGTGCCCCCCCAGGCGGTGACACACACCATGGCCAAGCAGCTGCTGGTGGCCTATGGCCTATGGGCGCTTGGGGGGCCGCTGGGGCTGCACCACCTCTACCTGGGCCGGGACAGCCACGCACTGCTCTGGATGCTCACACTGGGTGGCTTCGGCGCCGGGTGGCTCTGGGACGTGTGGCACCTCCCGACCTGGGTGGCCATAGCAAACGGGGCTCCCGTGGCCCGGCTGGGGCCAGTACCGGCGCTCAGCACCCTGCGCCTGGCTGGGCAGGTGTTGGTGGGGGTGTACTTCGGGCTAGCGGCGGCGCTGGGGCTGTCAGGGATACCAGCCATGCTGGCGCAGCCCCTGGCCGTGGGGCTCGGGGTGCAACTGGTAGCCTCGGTGGGGGATCAGACATCGGAGGCGCCCCGCACGGTGGCCGCAGCCTTCGCCGCCTCTCTCCTGTTCCAGGGCCGGGTGCTGGCGCTGCTGCCCATCAGCGTGGCCGCTGCCATCGCCGCTCAGCGGCACCGGCGCTACCGGCACCGCGGGGTACCGCGGCCCCGGCTGCCCGCCCGGCTCTACCGCCTGGCGCTGGCGCTGGTGGCCTTCGCCGCGCCGCTCGCCTGCCGCGGGCTCAGCGGGGCGCTGGCGCTGGCCCGTGCGGCCATCGAGCTCCTGCTCCTGCCCCTCCGCGCCGGGCGGCTCCTGGCTGAGGTCTTGGGCTTTGTTGGCTGCTCCCGGGGATGCGGAGCCGGCGTCGAAGGGAACGAGCGGCAGCGGAGGGCGTTTGAGGTGTGGGATGCGCTGGGTACCGGGCAGAGGAGGGATGCCGCGGGGTTCCGTGCTCCCGTGCCCTTAAGGGGCAAAGCCCCTTTCTGGGGTTCCCTCCAGCTGCTGGAGGTACTCTTGTGGCCCCGGGAGGGTGTCATGTCCCCATAGCCCCCTCTTGTCCACAGGTCCTGGGTCTCCCACCCGGCTCCTCCATCGAGGCCGTGCACCGGAGCTACCGGGAGCTGGTGAAGCTTTGGCACCCGGACCACAACCGGCATCGCACCGAGGAGGCCGAGCGGCGCTTCATAGAACTGCTGGAGGCCTACGAGGAGCTGGCGGGGCCCAGGAGAGCCCCGGGGTGATGCCGGGGTGGGTGAACACGAGTTTCCCTCTCAGGGCGGCCTTGTTCCTTCTCGTGTGACATGAGCGAGGGGTGGGGGCCACGGGGCTGCATGGGGATGGGGGGGGCTCGGGCGAGAATGACACAGGGCTTGTGCAATGCCTTGCACGGTCTGTGCACGGGGAACGCGCCGCTCCTTGCGCACGCGATAGCTCCGAGGCTGTTCAGGCGGAGCGGGGCCCCGAACGCGCCACTGCCGAGCGCAGCCGCTCGCCAACCGGCCCCGGCTCAGCCTTCGGCTGTTCCCGGAGAGCACTCGGGTGTTTCCGCCTCAGGGCGGTGGCTCTCGGCAGTTTCCGTCCACGTTCGGCGCCGGTGGCCCCGCCCCGTCCAGTCCCTCTTGGCTCTGATTGGCTCTCGGCTGAGGTTGATCCCGCCTTTCCCGGCGTGAGGAGGCGGGGCTTTCGCCGTTGCGTCATCAGGACCTCTTCGCCATTGGCTGGCGGGGCACCTCCCTCCTCGCGCCGATGATCTCTTCTGCCCTCTCATTGGCCAGAAGCGCTCGGCCCGGCCCCGGCGTCGCATCTGAAAGGCCGGCGGAGCAGGAGGGCGGACTAAGCCGGTCCTTTCCCGCTCTCTCATTGGCCGGGGGGCGGGAGCGTTGCGGAGCTCCCACGTCGCCATTGGCTAGCGAGCGGTGGCCGCGTCCTGATTGGTTTTGGGGCGGCCTCAGGGCTCCTGCCGGGCCGCGGTCCTCCGCCCCCCTCCCGGTGCATCGCGGCGGCCTGAGGTGAGGGGGGGGCACCGGGACCGGGGCCTCAGGACGGCACGGGGGGTCCCTGAACGCCTGCTGGAGCCGGGGAGGCCTCGGAGGGGCGGCCCTGGGAGGTGGGGGGAGCGGCTTTGGGGTGGTTATGGGGGTGATGGGGGGGTTATGGGGATCCCCCCCAGCCCCGTCCCCTCCATGAGGAGCAGTGATCCCGCCTCCAAGCCCTATTCCCACCCATGGGGAGCAGTGTTTCCACGTCTCCCTGATCTTGATCCTACCAGTGATTCCCACTTCGTGGAATCTGAGTGGGGTAACGGCATCCCAGCAGGAATCCTGCCCAAGGAGCCCAGGCCCTGCTCTGCTCCTTGTTCAGGTACCTCTGAGAGCTGTGTGGGCATTGGAAGCTGGATCCCAGCGTTGGGAAACACCATTGGGATGTATCCTGGTGTTTCCTTGTGTTTTCCCCTCGGGAATCCATCCTATGCCTTCTTTGTGCCCCAAAGTACTGCCCAGTGAAGGCTGAGAGGGGAATGTTTGGGAATTGCGAATGCCTGAGCATAGTGCAGCGGGAGCAGGGCCATGGGAAGTGGAGATTTAACTGGGATATAGCCTGTTATGTCCCAGCTTCATGCTCCTTCCCAAGCAAACACCAGCATCCGCCTTTTGCAAATCCATGAAGGATATTGAGAACCTGATTTTACTCATCCTCAAACGGTTCTTGTTGTTGTACCATTCCCAATCCTTCCTCCAGCGGCAGGAAAGGCCTCATCCAAAGGCAAAGCTGCTTTGTGCCGGCACCTTGCTCCAATCCAGCTGGTGTTTGCTGGGAGGAGCTTTGGGAAAAGGCTTGAGGGGATAAAACCCCGTGCCCAGGTTGCAGCTCCCTGCTCCTGGATGTGGGATTCTAATGGGAATGATCCGTGGCCTGTTTCCAGTAAGAAAAGTTCTTGGAGCAGGAAGGATGGAGGCTCTATTGGAGCTGGCACATGTGTGAGCTGGGATGTGCTGCTAAAGCTTCCTGTGTCCTATGGCAGGTAGGATAAATCCCGGTATCCCTTCTGGAGCTGGCCCAGGCTGGGAATGGGGTTAACTCCCTACAGGAGGGATTAAGGGCCGGGGAAGCTCCTGCATACCTGAGGTGCCAGAGGCTTGGACAATGGTGTAGTATTCCCAGTGCTCAGTTACACCCTGAAGCGATTCTCCTCCGGGATATGCTTTGGGAATGGCTCTGGATGAGCTCCATGGAGATAAAAACTAGGAAGGGAAGTGGCTGCAGAACCCCAGAGCCAGGCACTGCTGTACAGTGTGGATGTGAAACCCCCCCCGGCAGCACGTTCCCTGTCAGAATTCCCCATTTCCCAGCAAAAAGCTCTTCCATAGCCTCCTAAACCTAAATCCAGACAAACTGCTTCCTGTTCATCCCTTTCGCTTCCATAGGGAGCTGTTGAGCTCCACAGGTTGGCTGCTGGAGCGGGAGTAGCCACTGTGTGTTATTTCTGCTGCCTCTAAAGCGCCTGAGCTTTTCCTGCTTCCCAAAGGAGCCGCTGGTTGTGCCATTAATGGGAACGTTTGTTTCCAATGGGATCTGCTGAACTTTTCCTGTGTTGGTAACAGGGGGCTCTTTCCATGGGCTGCATCTTCTCATCCTTGCATCCCTTTAGGCTTTGGTTGCCAGCCTGGAATCACTCCCATGCTTGGCATCCAGCTTGCTGAGGAGTAATTCCAAGCCTGTTCTATGTTTGTTCCCACCGCAGGACTTCAGCACTATTTAGTTTTCCTCTTTGGAACACGGAAAACTCTCTTTCTGGGCTTCAGTGGTGCTTTGGGATTGACTTTTCCGCCTCGGATCAGGTGCGCAACTCTGGTGTCACAGGGCACCTTCCCCATCCACCCTTATGTCCCACCTCCAGAGCCATTCCCAGTGCGGGCACAGCGGGAAGTCAAACTGCTGGGACCAAGCTCTGAACTGTGCCTGATCCCGCCTGTGATTCCCAGCTGGAGCAGAGGTGGATGGCTCCTGTGTTTCCTAGGGGGGGATTTGGTGCCTCTGAAGGATTGAAAGGATTTAACTGGGAATGTTCTGGGATTCTTGGTAGGTCAAAATCCCTTTTTGTGCTCTGGGATTTAGAATTTTAGGAGCAGGGATTCTAAAGAACTCTGGAGCCAATGAAATCCCAGTGATGGGAATGTCTGGGTTTGGACCCTGGGGCTGAACCTGCTGCACTGAGGCCAGTTCCTGTGTGCCCGGAGCCTTGCTGCATTCTTCCCATCCAATGGCTGGTGTTTGGGGATGGCTTTTCCCTGCTTTTCCCTATTTTTCCCATTGTGCTTCCAGCTTTGAGGCTTTGTGCAGGGCCAGATCCTCCTCTTCCATTGTTTCCTTACCTTATGGATCCTCTTTTCTTTGTTTAACCTGTCACCAGCCTCTCACTGCCTCCCTCAGTCAGGGCCAGCACAGAGGATGCTGTAATTCCACATGGACAGGGCAGGTTTGGGCTCCAGCTTGCTTGGATTAAGCCAGGAAAAGGCATTGGAACACTTATGGGAATGCTGCTGTTCGGGGGGGGGGGGGGGGAGGTTATCCATCCCTGCTTAGGCACTGGTTTAAAGCAGCTTGGAATGGAGCCTGTTGGAATTGCACCTGGATCCTGGTGCTGTTTCACATCCTTCCCTTTCCCTGCTTAACACTGATTCACTTCATAAGGTAGCTCCAAGAAGCCTGGGGGTGTCCTCAGCATCACTTCAACCCTTTCCTTTGTTGATATTCCCATTTCTTTCTTTTCCAGACCCTGAGACTTTCCCTTTCCCAGGGAAGCCTTCCTGACCAGGAGCTCCTCTTCCCAGGAAGTGCCGTGGTTGCTGCTGCTACCCCAGACCCCATTTGACCATCCCATCCCAGATCCCTGCTGCTTCCCACTTGGATCTGTTGCTTGGGGGCGAGGATACTGTTGCTGTTGTCATTCCCCCTTCCTGTGTGCCTGGAAATGTCTAGGAAGCAAAACACCAGAGGTAAGAGCCATGGAATGCTGCAGTGGGCACCAGTGATTCCCAAGCTCTCCATTAGGGAAGGGGTTAATTGGTTTTGCTGGGTCCCCATCGAGCTGCTGCAGCTCCTTGTCACCTCCATGGTGACAGCTCCGAGCCTCCTGGTGACAGCTTCAGTAGCATTTCATGTGTGGCTGGACAGGGATCGTCTTCCCTAATCCTGATGTGATGGGTGCAGATGGGAGAGGAAAACCAGGATACAGCAGGGCTGCAGAGCCCATTGGATGCATTGGACTGGGATCCCCAGTTGATGCCTTCTGGCCCCAGGGCAGGGGGAACCCCGGAGGTCCCTCACAGGGAATTCTGTGTCCCTCATGAGGAATTATGGGTTCCTTATGGGATCAGCTCTACCAAAACTAGACCACATTCCTGCTGCAGCCCTTGTCCCCCTTCTCCTGCCTTGGCCCTTCTTGTCCTGCCAGGAATCCAATTGGGAAGCTTGGGATGGGGAAACTCAGCTCCCTGATCCAAACTTGACCTCCTTCGATCCCTTTCCCTTGTGGAAAAGGACAAGAAGCAGGTTGGGAGCAGCTTTGCTCCTTGCTTTTTGTCCTCCCTGGTTTGCCTGTTCCTCTGGTGAAGCTGCTCCTGTGCCAGGCACTGTATTCCAGGGAGGGATGAGCTTTGTCCCGAGTGGAGCATTAATCCCAGTGTGCAGTGCGGGGGGAGCAAGAGGGTTTGTGGCTTTGCCTTTATTTGAACTGGCTCCTAATTAATAATTGAAGGGAACGGGGCTGACAGTTCCCATCATCTGCATCCGAGCAGCTTTTGTTCTCCGTAGCAACGCTGCCTACCTGAGGAACTGTGTCCTCTGAGGCTCGAGGAGCAGTGATGGCTACAGCATCGGAGGATGTGGGAGTGGGTTGGAAGGTGCTGGTTGTTCCCTGTGCTCCTGGAAGCTTTGGGAGCATGAGGAAGGTGGAGCGATGCTGGGAGCTGAGCCTGGCAAGAGGCAAACAGGAGGAGCAGGAGAGGAATAACAGGGTCCTGGTGGGGAACAGGGAGAGGGATGGTGGGAAGCTGATCCTGGGGGTCTGTCTGAAGGAGAGCAGCACGGAGTGAACCCCTGGGGGGCAATTGAAGTGAAGGGATCTGGACCCTGACACGGAGCAGGATGCTTAAGGCTTTATGCTGCTGCTCTCCAGCACCAGGCCGTGAGGGGAGGTGAGGGTTAAACCAAGCCTCCTGCCTGGCCTTGAATTGCCAATGACCACTTTCCTGCTGCTTTGGAATGTTAAGGCAGGCGAGCAGCGATTCCCAGCCCTCTACTAAGGAGTGTTGCTGCTGCTCAGGTAAGCAATGGCTTGTTCTGGAAGCAGAACAAAGTCCCTGGGCAGCAGAACAAAGGACTGGAGGAAGTGCTGGGAGAGAAGAGCCATCCAGGCCCGCTTTGAATAATGCAGCAGTTGTGGAAGGGATGGGAGCCCCTCTGGTCCAGCAGTGCCATGAGCGCAGCCATGAGCAGCTTGGCTCTGAGTGGTGCAGCTGAGCAGGTCGGGGCTGCTGCAGGTTGCTCACTCTTTACTCATCAGATCTGGGCAGAGGAGGAAGCGGCTGCAGCTGTAAAGCAGTCAGGTCACATCCAGCCACACTTCGGGCTGGTGCGGAGGGAAGCAGCCCCTGGGCTCCTGCTCCCAGGGATGCACCCAGGGGCTGTTTTGCTGGCTGGAAAGCTGGAATCTGGGAATGGTGACAGGTCTTTGGGAGAGCTTTGGCTGGAACCACAAAACCCCAAATGTGGGAGAAATTATGGTTGAAGCTGCTCTTGGGGCTTAAAGGAGTTTCCTTAAGAGCTGATGGAGTGTTTCATAGAGCAAGGGCTGGTGCAGGTCCCAGGGGAGCTGGAGGGATCCTGCATTGGGTATTCTGATAAAAGGACTGCAACACATGAGGAAATGCTCTGGGATGAAGGGATTCTTCCCACTTGGGTGCCTGAAGGATGCAGTGGGAGCAGGGAAGCAGTGGGGGCTATGGGCACCATCCCTGGGGCTCAGTGTATAGGGTAACACAGAGGGATCAGCCTCATGGACACAGAGCCTGAGCTTTAATCAGGAGCCTCTCCTATCCCATGGGATGGCATTCGGATGTGTTGGTGGCCCCAGTCCCATGGTGCCAGTGTTTAACATTCCATCCTTCATGCCCATCCCCAATGTCACAGCAGAGCCCCGTTTATGGGTGCTCAGGATCAGTGTCGGATGGATCCGTGCATGACAAACACCTTCCCATCCACAGGCCTGGGGCTCAGCTCTGGCCCTGGAAGAGCTGTGTGAAAGTGGAGCCACTGCTATGGAGTGGCTCAGGATGGGCAGAGCTTCATCTTCCCTGCTCCTGCATCCTCAGAGGCGGCTCCACAGGGATTTTGAGGGAAGATCACTGTTCGCAGTGCTGGCAAAGCCGCTGACAAGATGAAGGGCTGGAAGTTAGGAATTTGGGCTTGGGAAGCTGGAAGGAATGGTGCTCCTGGAGAAGGATGGGCGAGGAAGGATTGAACTGCTCGTGTGCAGCCTCACAAGAGCCTGACCTTTCCATCACGCTCGGCTCTGGCAGGGCTTGGAGGCAGCTACTTTTAAATGCTACATCAATGTCTCTGGAAGTCAGTGGGGTGGCTCGGAAGCTCATCCTGCTTATTTGGAGGAGGTGGGGGGAAGAACGTGGATCAGTGGCTGGGAATAGCAGCCCTGGAGCACATATCCCTCCCCTGGTGGTCCCCAGAGCCACCCGAGGAGCTTGCTCTGCTTTCTCTCCAGCTCCAGGCAGGGCTTGAGACATCAGGGTGCAAGAAAACCCTCCCCAGCAGCGAGCCACTGCTTGGAAGCCCGTTGTGTTGTAGGATCCCTTTCCTGCAGCTCCTGTGACAGCAGGAGCTCGCGTGGGGCTCAGATTTATGTGCCCCACTGGCAGGCCTCGGAGCTGGTGTGGTGCCTTTCTCTGTTATGGGCCTCTCCTGGAACATTTAAGCATTACCTTGGAGATTGTAGCTGGCAGGAACACAAGCTGCTGGATCTTCCAGCCCATTTATCAGTCTGCTTGCCATTTGTATCTGCAGGTGGAGTAGACTCCTAACCACTGCTCCAGGCTGCTCTTAACTCCTTAGTGCTGGGCTGGGATGAGGATGGACATGGAGTGGAAGCAGCTCTGCCCCAGCAAGTTCCTTTGCTCCAGGGTTGCTTAAACTGACCCAGAGCTGACTCTGGATCAGTTTAGGCTTAGGAGGGCATTGGCAAAGCAGATTCTACCTGACTGGGCAGAGCCTGGTCCATCACCTCTAAGCTCCAATGCTCTTGGCAAAGCAGCAGCTCGGAGATGAGCAGCCACCTCTGATGCCTGGTGCTCAGATGAGCCTTTCCCTTTGCTTTCCCTCTGCAGATCCATCTGGCTTTGTTTTTGACGTGCAGTCCAACACGGTGCTGGCCCAGGGAGGAACCTTCGAAAACATGAAGGAGAAGGTAAATGTGTGCTGAGACCCTCAGCTGCTCCTGGTGCTGTATCCCCATTTCTCACAGGGGAAGGATGATGCTGGCAAGGAGCTCACTCCATCAGAAGCCAGATTTTCCTCAGGCTCAATGGTGTTTGGTTTTGGTGGGATGAAGCACACAGGTTCTCCATGTCCCCTTCTGTCCCCTGCAGATCAGTGCTGTGAGAGCCATCGTCCCCAACAGGAGCAACAACGAGATTGTGCTCGTGCTGCAGCACTTCGACAACTGCGTGGACAGGACAGTGCAAGCCTTCATGGAAGGTACCTGTGGCAGGTGGCCTGGGGGGCTCAGCACCCCCACAGACACCTAACGGGGATCCTCCTTGGCTGGGTGTGTTCCCGAGGTCAGAGATGAGCGGTTGATGGCTGTTGACATACAAGGGGTTTGATGAGGGCAGGAGCTCTTGTCACTGTGTACAGAGCGGGAGCACCCAAGGGACTTTGCCTGGGCCTGGCTGGCTGCATTTGCTGCCCTGGGGAGGTGCCAGTGCTGGGCTCTGCAGCTCTGCCTGCCCTGCCCATCCTTGCCAGCCTCTGGCCTGCAGAAGGTGTGAGCAGCCTCCTGACAGGCAGTCTCTGGGGGGAGCTGAGCTGGAGCTCAGCAGCATCTCAGCTCCCTCAGACTCCAGTGGACAAAGGCAGAGGGAAGGAGTGGCTTTTCCTTGGTTTTTAATGCTGGGACTGTGTTGAAAGGGAGAAACCCTATTCCCAAAGCAAAACTGAAACCAGTTTCTGCAAGTATTGACCCTGAGCTGTGTGGGGTGTGCCAGGGGAGAGCCTCACCCCTGCCTTTTGTTCCAGGAAATGCCAGTGAAGTACTGAAGGAATGGACTGTAACAGGCAAGAAAAAGGTACTCCTTTCACAGTGCACTTTGCCAAAGCATTTCCCTATATTCAGAGCTTTGGAGCCAGAGGAGAGGCAAGGAGCAGGTGTGGTGCTGCTGTAGCTGTGGGTTAGCAGAGCCTGACTGCAGGGGCAGTGATTTACAGAGCTAGTTGTACCCAGCATCAACCACATTTGCATTTGCTGTTCTTGTCAGGCCCAGCATCCAAAGCAAAGGCTCTGGGCTCCTGTCCTCGCTGCTGCTTCATTCTACTGACCCACGGCGTGGGAGAGATGTGGGTCAGGTCCCTGCTCCCTGCAGAGCTCTACTGTAACTCACTCCAGGCACGTTGCTGTGTTTGGCAGCGGAGCTGAGCAGTCACGTTTGGGGCTGAGCTCCGAGGCTGTGGATTTCTGTGGCACAGCAGGTTTTGGGGGTGTTTGCTCAGCAAAAGGGTTAAAGGGAGCTCTGCAAAGTGCCCACATTTGATATTCTAATGCCTGAGTCCGCCAGGACCAGGAGTCAAATCATCATTATTCAAAAGGGCTCCTTTGAATACGTGAAGAGCAGCAGCATGAGGTGGGGAGGGCAGAGAGGAGGCTTCGTGGTCTGTGCTGGGGGATGAGGGGAGGGTAGGCACAGCACCCTGGTACAGTGCCCCAGTACAGCACCCCTGGGTGCTCCTCAGTGCTTCCCATCATGACTAAGCCCCTGTGTGATGAGCAGGGCACTACTTATGGTGCTTTGTGCCTTAATGCTGCTGGATCTGTGTTCATTGTGGAGTCAATCCCTCCTGCTGTGCCTGGGATTGGGAGCCCCTTGAGCTCCAAAGGCTTTAATTCAGCTCCTTTCTGCATTCAGAATTCCCTTCAGGAGTTACATTTAACGCTTTTCCCCCTCTTTGTGGTGCCATTCCCAATGCTCAGAACAAGAAGAAGAAACTCAAACCCAAGCCTCAGGCAGAGCCCAGCAGCCTCCCGGAGCTGGGGAAACCAGCATCCGGTGGGGAGGAGGCACGGGGAAGCGCCGGGAAGGGCGGGATGAACGGATTCCATGTCAACGGCTGTGCCCATGACACCGAGTCCGTGGACTCACTCAGCGAGGGTCTGGATGCGCTCTCCATTGATGCCAGGGAGCTGGAGGAGTGTGAGTGCCCAGCAGGGCCCCCCCGAGCAGGTCAGTGCCCAGGGAGCACTGCAGGAACCTGCTGGGGCCAGGCTGAGGGCTGCGCTGATTCGGCCCTTTAAGGCTCCTTAAGGGGAGACCTTAGAGCAGCTCCAGTGCCTAAAGGGGCTGCAGGAAACCTGGAGAGGGGCTTTGG
>JASSUY010004976.1:0-10108 GCA_032466535.1 Forpus xanthops
TCCATCCCTTGGCCAAAGCCCCTCTCCAGGTTTCCTGCAGCCCCTTCAGGCACTGGAGCTGCTCTCAGCTCTCCCCTCCAGGACCCTTCTCCTCTCCATTCTGCCCCAGTCCAGCTCTCTCAGCCTGGCTCCAGAGCAGAGTTGCTCCAGCCCTTGCAGCAGCTCCGTGGTCTCCTATGCATTATGATTCATTTTAATTCAGTATTAATAAGCCAAAGGTGCATTTGTCTGCCAGCAGAAGAGGAGCTGTAAGGCCTGAAGAGTCATCCACAGTAGCTGCTTAAACTGCGTTCCTGCACAGGGACACTGCAGCACATTCCAGGACTGGGCACACAGGGATTTACATAAAAGAGCAGGAGCAGCAAACAGGGAAACCCAATAACCTCATCTGTCTATGCAAACACAGCCGTGCCTGTTGGCAGGACATGATGTGAAGCACTGTGAGCAAGGCTGGTGCCACTGGGACTGCTGCATTTGCCTGCCTGAGGCCAGGACACTGCTGGAGGAAAGGGTGAGTGGAAGCACTGTCATGTTTGTTGTCTCCTGTCTGGATCATTGCAAGACTTGAGTATGATAAAGAAACTTCCAGTGTCTTGAGAACGTCCTGAAAGGTCTGCCAAGCCAGACATGAACCTCATAGACCATACCAAGGAACCACCATGTTCTCCATGAATGAGCCAGGTGACTTGCACCCTTAGGAAACTGCTCTTGTTGCACTCAGCAGGAACTTCCCACAAGGCCAGCTTTCCTGCTCTGAACTCCATCCTTCCCCAGATCCAGCACACGGAATCAACGTTACATGAACAACTTCTTCTGTAGTTGAAGTTCTGCTCAGAAGCCTGGATGATTCCAGGTATTTTCACAGCATATGCTTTCAGTGCCTGAACTAATGAGCATGTGGTGCTGGGGCAAGGCTGAGGAAGGGCAGCAGTGGTGGACAGCTGCACAGATGTATGATTTTAAGGGTTAAAGAGGAAATACTGGGAGCCTGAGTTCTATGTGAAAGCCGGTAACTGATGTAACCCAATACAAAGAACCCACTTCCTAACTTAGAGCTGATTTCTTTGTGTTATGCCTCAAATTCAGATATTTTGCTATATAGAAATTTTGCTATATAGAAAAACACATCCGCTAATTAAATTGTTATTTAATTGGCTAATTAATGACTCCAGCCAGATTTGCATTCAGGACTCATTCTGGTTTATATAATAATCGTAGCTAATTAATTTATCTCACGCCTTTTTTTCCGAGCTACACATGTGGGTATCAAAAATGACAACAAATGGTAAATTCATCTGGAAAACAAAGCTCAGCAGATGAAAGGCTTTGTTAGAATTAACCAAGCACCAACTGCAGCACAGAGTTAAGGAAACAATGAGCCCAGCAAACACTGCTGTGTGTGTGTGAGTGTCAATGCAGGCACTCACCTTCCATGCTGACAACGTGCTCCCTCAGCCACTGTGCTGCCTCTGCGCAGTCCTGATGGTCATTGAGAGTAAAATGGTTGGAAGGGACCTTCCCTGTGTATCTCTGTGGCCATCCACTCAGCACTTCTCTGTTAGTCAGGAGTTTATGGATATCTTCTCCAGTGGGACATGGGACCTGGAAGAAATGAGTGAGTGAGCGAATACATGGCATGTATCTCGGAGAACTGCTAAGAAAGATTTCCAGTACCAAGGACACAACCTCAGGGTTGCTGTCCTTGTACATCCTCACCCCTGTTAACATTCAGCAGTAGCACACACATCGATGGCCACAGAGAACACAGATTTGTGTGAGCCTGAGCACACACACGCAGGTACACGTGTGTGCACAACACATACTGCCTCTGGGATGGGGGTGACCACTTCAAAGGGTCATACCAGCACAAAGGAGTAACAACACAGGCAGAACAAGTGAAAGGACTTCACAGCAAACAGCAGAAACATGTAACTCTATGGCTGAAGAATCTCTGCTGCTGTCTGGATAATATATACCTTTAAATGACACTCGGAAAGCCTTGTGCAGCATGACTGCCTCCATCTTCCGGCAGCAAAAATCAACTTCTTAAAATAAGAGAGGTTTTATCCCAGAGGAAGGGACCAGTCCTGCTTGATGGTTGAAGTGCCAGCAGCAGTGAGGTGTCATTTGTATAATGCTGCTTTACAGTAACAAAATCAATCTGAATTATATAGAGCAAAAAAAGGAGTCTCATTTACGACTTTCACAGCACCAGCAATTAAAGTCCTGTACTTGGATCAACTGAAATACTATCTGGCCATATAAAACCAGACATGACATCAAAAGACTGACCTACCCAACATGTAAATCCTCTTAATCACAATGAATAACATTAGGGATTAATTTGACTGTGTACCAAATAAGGGACAATTTAGAAAAAGGATGAACTAGAGCAATGCCTAACAAAACAGAAACGAGATGATAAAAGTAATTCCTTCCTATTTTTTGTAGAGCTTAAAAGTGACAATAGATGACATTAGGTTTTCTTCTTGAAAGCAGATAAAACCCAAGTCTTACCCTGCTTCCTCTCTCCAATGTAGTTACTTTCCATAACTTACTCTGCATGTCAGGGTTACCTCCACACTTCCTTTTGTAGGAGCACTTTGAGTCATGCAGACCACACTTCACCTTCTGTCTCTGAACAGCAAATGTGGATTGCTGTTTAAAGTGGCTCTACTCTGCAAAGTGATTACCCAGAACCCGGGGCTTCCTTGCTCCCCGTTGCACCCGTGCAGGCCAAGCTTTCACTGCAGGGCTGAACACATTCATGCTTGTGACTTCTGGTGAACAGCACTGCAAACACCTGTAGACGCCTGCTCAGTCTGATCTCCTGATTTTACAGGCAAAATACCCTGTTCATGCCAAAGCAAATCACTCAGGCAAAAGCACTGCAGGCAACACAAAAGATGGCCATTTGGATATCTATCTTGAAGGCCAGGGGATGGTACTCAGGAAGGACATCCCAGGCTGGGCTCCTTTCGAGTTGAGGACAGGAGATGAGCTTGATTCCACATTTCACATGAAACTAAGGATCTGCTTCGATGTCACCGGAAACGTGGCTGTGTGCTACCATCACACACAGCACCATGTGTGTGCCCTGGCATGGTCATGGGGTGAGATGAGTAATTGATCTGAGCAGGAATTCTTTCCATCACCAAGACTTGGTCAAATGATGTTGGACCAGCTGGAGGCAAGCCTCCTTGTGAAGACTGGGACCATGTGCCAAGTGGGTTGGTTCAGTGCCATGGTGGCAAAAATACTGACAGCTTGGCTTAGTACCTGACGCTGAGCAGCGACATTGCTGGTAGGAATCTTTGCAAAGCCACATCTCCCATTGTGCAGCCACACTGGACCAGCACAACCTGCTGCACCCATGGGCTGTGGACTCGCTCAGCACTGCTGCTCTGCTCAGCACAGGAACACTACTCACTGCAACAACTGCAGACTCACACACCTCACCTGGTACTGCTGTCCTGCACACAGCACAAGGTAGTCATACGGCACTTTCTCCTCCTCGGAAACCACCACGTATTTGGCAGCACGATTTATGCTGGTCATTTTACCAACCACAACGTTAACCCAGGAACGAAGCGACATCTTTGCATGATCTTCATCATTAAAGCAGTGGCTGTGAAGGAAGATGCTCTGTGAGTGACATGTGCTGACAGCAGGCACTAGATGAGATCAGGCCGTATGGAATACGGTTACACACTGACTGCTCTCTGCTAAACCCAAACAACCCCTCCAGCACTGGGCCCTACAACCACATCATGTAAAAACGAAGTCACAACTACATCCTTTATTTGCTTTTTCTTTGCTTCAGAGGCCCCAGCGGCACTTTAACATCTGTGTTCTGAAGTATTAGCATGAGAACTTGGCAAGTACCTGAGAAGCCAGGAAAGCAGTCCCCAGAGCTGGGAGGAAAGACAGAGAGCTCCAATCTTTTCTTGGTGACCGCTTCCCAGCTGAACTGTTCCAAAATGCAAGAATGCAGAACCCTGAAAGCATTCTGATCTGACCTGCTGCCCCAAGCAGTCAGAAGTCTCTAAGGTGCAACTGAGCTGGTACGCTGGATGAACTGAGCAGTAATGGGGGAGAAGGAGGAACCCTGCCATAGGCTATCCAAAAGAACACAGAATTAGACAGGAAATGAGACATACAGGTAGTGCAGATGTGAAAATATCACCCTGCACTACTCTGTAGCTGAACAATTGATTATTAATGAGATGGGGAAGCAACTTTTATAATTCAAAGCAATCCCCTTCAGTGTGAGGCACGGAACCAGAGGAAGGTTTGCCTGTTCTAACAGCAGAGCCCTGTTCCATGGGACAGTTGGGGTTTCCAGGGCCCCTGAGGGTTTTACAGACTGAGAGCTGTCCAAATGAGAACCCTCGACAGGAACTTGATCTAAAGATGTGCAGGTGTGCAGGTTCTGAGCTCAGCTCTGGTGCTGTTAACTCAGTGTCAGTACCAGACCACCAGGAACTTGAAACCACTTGTGGATTTCCAGTGTCACACAAGACCTACTGCAGCTTTCAGATTTCAGCAGTGCTTCAGTTTGTTTGCAGTGTAAAGTATCATACATACTCCTGTGTATGATGGAACTATCAGAGATGCTGCTACTTAAAAAGCCAGTTTTGAAGCAACATCTGAACGGAACAAACCCTCTTTCAATGCCTCAGCAATGGAAATTACAATTATTTCCAGAAGTCTGTCCTGACTCAGAGCATGTCCCCCTTCCCAAGCCAGCAATACCAGGATGCTTATTTATTTCTGCATTTTTATTATCCTCTTTAAATAGGCTTCCGGGAAGATAATGATTCCTGAAGGTAAAACACTCCCATAAGAGGTACAACAGACACACCGTTATAAAACACATGGAGGAGCAGAGAAATCACATCTTCATGTTGTGGCTTAAGCCCAGCCAGTAACTTTAGCCAGCAACATTAAAGATGTCTGGGCTTACACCAGGACACTTAGCAAGGTCTGTCGTGACTCACAAAGATCATGGAGTCTTGCAATAGCACTGTGTTTTCATATACAGACTGCTGCTGGCCATTCTGCAACTCACTGCCTTCTGACACAGAGAACTTAAACCTGGCAGAATTCTGTTCAATCAGGCTCTAGCAGTAGGACTGAAGAGTAAGGCTAAGACCAAACCCACTTCTAGCTTTGTGAGGGGATGAATCTGTGGGATCTAGTGAAAAAGAATGCAACAGGTCTGAAGCAAGCATAAAAGATGAACGGCTGGTGTCCCACAGACATCTGGTTTGTGAGATCAGAGGGACATGGCAAGGAGATGGAATTTGCACATCTTGTGTGAAAGGAAGCTGGGTCTCACCCCTGCCAGCACTTCAGGCCTGTGAGAGGATGGCCAGTGAAGAGATCCTGTACTTCCTCAAGTCTGTGATCTGAAGTCACTGCTGAAAAACACTCCATCCACCACATGGCCATCCATAGGCTCAATAACTACTTTCTATTGATACCGAGTGATGAAAAACATTTCCCTTTCTTTCACAGGACTACCTGGACTGTGATTAAATAGAAGGGACTGGGCTCATGGTGAAGCATCTGATCCTGTATATTGCACCAGTGCCTGCAGTGTTGCTGCCGGAGAGTCACAGCACTGGCAGCTGCTCTTTGCTATGAGCACCAGCACACACGCTCTGAAAGAGCTGAGTGCTGTGTTAACTGTAGCACTATCACACAGGATGTCACAGGCAAAGCTGCTCCATGGCCTGAAGAATTTTAGGACAGAACACGAGGGCTTCCTGAGGTGCTCTGCATCCTCCATACTCACAAACACCAGAGGCAGTAAGGGAAGAAAACTGCTGACAATCTGAACTGTAATCAGGCACACACCTACAAATAAAGCGGACATCAAGGACAGCAGAGGGCTTTCAAAAGCACCTTTATAATTGAGGAGCACAGCTCCTGGGAGACTGGCACTCCAAAATCACAGGGAGGCTTTCAAAACCTCACACCCTGCAGAGTTCAATTTTCACTCTAAATCTGCTTTCAAATTTCACCAGCTAATTCTGGTGAGGAAGAGATGAAGCACAAGTTTCCATCAGGAAGGATGCTCTGTTATTGCACCTCTTTTTCACAGTGTACGTAGGAGAAAGAGCACACGTGTTTACATGAGCATTAAGGTCCTTCATTTACTAGTTAAACACACCCCTGTCCGCAATAAAAAAATCAATTCAGGTAACTATTTATAAAAATTCCTTGATAGGGCAAAGTTCCAAATGAGATAAGGTGGTTTTAAACAGGTCCCCATCACACCATCCTCATGGCTTGGTAGAGAGCTCGTTTTCAAAGTGCAGCAAGCAGACGGGGAGTTGCTCTGCCATTTGTGCATTGCTGCTTACTTAGTGAAAGGTTTGGTAGAGACCAATGAGCAGTTTCCAAAGAGTCACGCTGCAGATCTAAACAACTTGTACCAAGCTCATTCCTCAGCTATTCAAAATAGTGAATTCACTTTGATTCTGTCCTCCTCACTGTCCAGGACAATCACATTCCTTTCTATAGCAAAGATTCCCAGACCCTATTCCCAAGTACGAAACACAACCATCAAACCAAATGTACCAAATCTGAGTGAGGATTCTGTAGTGTGGATGTTATTGAGGTAAGATTTTAACCTACTGAACACAAGGTATTTTACTTATTGGCCAATGAGGGAGACTGTGGAACACCCGCTCCCAGCCACAGGCATTGTTGCCCTGTGTCACAACCTCCCCTGTAGCTCTGGAGCACCAGTGCTCTGGCTCTGCCAGCCCAGGAGCATGCAGGACAGCACTTGGGCTGGGCTGCAGACACACAGCGCAGTGACAGGTACACAAACAGCCCACAAGCTGCAGAACTGACTTATCAACAGCAAGAATCCTAAATTTCCCCTGTATACTCTGCAAAGTCCCCACTGGTGACAGCATCTCACCACATCACTGGTCACACTGCTAATATTAATGCTTGTCTGTTTGGTTAGCATTGCTTGGAACAAACCCCATGAAAATGAAAAACTAAGTAATGCTCTAAAAGCAAATATACATCTTCATTTTTCTTTAACCTGGAGATCTAAACAATCTAAAAAGCCTTGGGAAGCAGAGACCTGCTGTAGTACAATGGACTGCTGTTCTGAAGTTACTGCTCTAGCAGTCATTATACTCAACTCATTTCACAGGTGAATGCATGTTGTATAGACAGACTGGATTGTTTTGAGGCTGTCTGTCTATGCATCTATCTAAAATTTAGGACAAGTTCTCAGTGCATTACAGAGTGTCATGTTTTCCTTTGAAGCTATAGCAGTGTTTAGATCTGAAATCAAACCTGTTAATTAAAAATCCTCTTTGTCTGGAGCCTGGTGGGTCTTTTCCTGGAAGGCCGTGAGTGGAAATCAAGGTCAGGTTGTTGAACTGCAGATGTGGCCTGTGGAAGGAAACCGAAACAACACGGTTGAAGTAGGGCAAGTGTGCCAGGCTCCGGCCAGTAGAAGCATCACCCGAGTGCACGTCAGTGTGTGGTCACACACTGTACGGCTGACATCCAGCACAATCTACCCTAATCCTGACAGGCATTTAGACTCTACCATGTAACTGACAAGCTGTTCCTTACAGCAGGACTTACCTGTGAGACCACTGAGCCTGCCTAAACACCTCTGGTAGCAGCAGGAAAGGAAAACCAATTCCTGACAACTGGGAATTGGTCTGCTTCCTGTGCCAAGCCTGCGGCAGTTAGGAGGGCACGTCAGAGAACAGTACAGCTTTTAGTTCCATATTCAAGAGGATACAGAAAGCAATTCCTTTACATGGGGCAGGTATAAGTGTTTTGTCCTCCTAAGAGGCACGTGTCTTTGGGTACCGAACTGCCTTCTAGTTTCATTAAGGACAGAGTGTGGTGGGGAACCAGGCTGACAGCATGTTGAACTAAATGTGATCTGACATTTAAAACCAAATAAATATTATGAGTGATTAAGCCTTCTAATCTTCAAGGCTTTCTGTAAGTTGGGTACGGATTGATGCAAATGGTACAAAGGAATCAGAATGTTTTTTATCAACCAATGTTAATTTGTTATTCATACTTTTAAAAAATATATTCAAACAAAGTTAAAGGTCATATTTAAACCAAGGAATTTCAAGGTTATGGCTTCCCCTCTCAAAATGCATATTAATAGTTTAATTCTGGATTATGGATTATCTATGGTAAATCTCCATGCACACGCAGGCCAAGTGCAATGTGATAAATAACCTTCATGTAACAGAGTGCATATATTTATACAGATTATGGGCCTGATTCTCATTTAAATTAAGGTCACTTTGCAGCGGTGGGTGTAAACAGAATCTGCTCTTCATTTATGGCCACATTATGCAGGCTGAGGGATACACAATGTAGTCCTGATGGAAATCCGAGTTATCCCGATCCACTGAGCTGAATTCCAAGTGCACAGAATGCCACCCACAGTGGTGCAGCACTGCCAGCGGGTGCTTACTGAAACTACAACTTACACACCTCAACAGGATGGCTCCTTGGCCATGGGCTTACATGCAATTATGAGGAAAAGCAGTACAGCACTACACAAACATGCTGGACACTCCCATCCTGCCTGTCCCCACAGCAGTGAATCACAGAACCAGGATAACCTAGGTTGGAAAAGACTTCTAGGAACATCAAATTCCTTTTCAGCCTAGAGCTGAAATCACCCCTGCACTTCACATGCTGCACGGCCTCAGGCCAATAGGTCTCTAAGTCCAGGTGCTACAGCAATGTGACTTTCAAATTCCATTAATGGTATTTAGGATGAAGCAGCAGAATGAGGGTCCTAGGCAACATAAACATGTCTCTCTTTTGTGAGTGCACTGTGATGCACTTCATCAATCTGATCCCATCCTGTTTTCTTCTGCAGATGCTCTACCTCTTTTAGTCCATACACAGTCATCCAGCATTTCCACAGTCATCTGGTATTTGTTCAGTTCTTCCCCGCTGAGCCTCAGGCTTCGCTTCAGACCTTTCCCTCACTACAATTTACTAACTAATGGTTTACTTCTACCTCAGTACTGCCATGGCATTCCCATAGGCCACAAACATTAATTCATGTTTCCCATTCATTAATCTTGTAGGCATCAAAATGTTGATTAGCATCTCCTTAGAAGACTCTGATGAAATGGATCACATCTTCCATTTTCCTTTCACAGTGAGGAAAATCAGGGCACAAAGAAAATGGGATCAGAGCTGTCAAAAAGGCACATGATGCTGGGGCAGAGCTGCAGAGGCCAGAGGCAGGTACCCAGCACTGCCTGGGCTCCAGGAGCTCACACACTGCCCCTGGCTCCACAGGCACAGCTCCATGCAAATAATGGTCACGTTTTCAGAGAGGTAAAAGTCTTCCTCAGTGAAGAATCAAACTCTATTAAATGGCTAAGCCATGAATGAAGCTTCATTATTGAAAACACAGGCTGGAATATGTGGAGATTATCAGAATCTTTAAAGACAACAAGTAAAACCCATCACTGTTGAGTATTACAAAAGCTTGATCTCAAAACTGTAGCTGGTAATCCTAACCTGAGGATTTTAAATATATATATATATATAATCATAGAACCTATGATTCTGTATCGACAGTGAGGATATTGATGTGCCAAGACAGCACATCTGCTTTCCCTAATGAGATGTCTCCAACCATTCCTGAATGATTTTTCCAGTAATTCTGTAAAATGTGTATTGATCAGGAGCATAGCTGAAAACAGTAAATCCTATGGACTGCAACCTATCCAACTTCCTTCCCAGACAGCTTTTATCCCAGAAAAATGATTAGGGGCAACAATAACAGAAGTTAAATATACTGAAACTAGCCCCAAGAAGCCAAATCTGTAGAGATGGTACCACACAGCCCGTGGTTTGGGTTGAAAAGGACCTTAAAGCCACGGGCAGGGACGCCTTCCATAGAGCAGCTTGCTCCAAGCCCTGTGTCCAACCTGGACTTGAGCACTGATAGCAATGGGGCAGCCACTGAAGTCCTGTGCCAGTGCCTCAGCACACTCACAGGGAACAGCTTCTGCCCCAGAGCTCATCTCAGTCTCCTCTCTGGCAGTTAAAGCCATTCCCCTCTCCTGTC
>JASSUY010004996.1:0-15352 GCA_032466535.1 Forpus xanthops
CTCTCCTCTCCTCTCCTCTCCTCTCCTCTCCTCTCCTCTCCTCTCCTCTCCTCTCCTCTCCTCTCCTCTCCTCTCTCTCCCTCTCCTCATTTCAAATGTTATAAATTCAACTCCTATTTACAACCACTTGAATAAAAAACCAAATCACACTGATGACATTAAATTTGCATCAGTAGAAATGATGGAAATATCTTGCCCAGAAGAACTAAAAATAATGGTATCTGCTAGATCCATATAGAGGGTTAAATACATCTTAGGCTCACAGAAGTCCTGGATAAATATATTGTTTTCCTCTTTTGGGAACAGAAGCAGATTGCCAGATGACTTTTGCAAGTTCTTACAGTAAGTCACAAGGCTCATACACGTTGTCTGGGATTGAAGCTTTTTCCTAAATATTGAAACTTAAGTGAATATTTTTTAACATTTTATTTGTCTTAATTTTCGACGCATGCTACTCACAAGGTTATTGCCAACTGTCTCTGAACAGCTAAGTTGGCAGTATGCTCACTTTTGCTTTGGACTCCAAGCTGAGAAAAGGCATGCTGCACTACAAGCATGCTTCCTGATTTCCTGGGAAGACAGACAGACTTGCAGACTGAAATTATTCCTTTTTAATTGCTACTCAGAGGTGAAGTGCAGAATGTGCCACTAAAAAGTCTGCCTACAATTTGGTTCTATGCACCAGCAATCCAAAATGAACATGATTTTTTGGGGGGGAAACTTGTGGTTGAACTCTTTCTACTGTGCAAGAGAAAGAACAAAATTTCCCACAAAAAAAGTTTGAAAACATATGGGGGGGAAGGTGTGAATTATTTCAAAATTATTTCAGCAAGGAATTTCAGAGTTGGGAAAGGGCAATATGCTCTCTTAACTGAAGAAAATGCATTTGTTTCTTCGCTTACATTTTTCTTCCCGATTTTTTTAATGTATTTTTTTTCTTTTTTTTTTCTTTAATTTCTAGTAGAAATAAATAATAATATCTCCAGTCTAAGGTGAGTTGTATTGTTTTTCCTATAAAACTATTTAAAATTGTCCAGAACAGCAGATGTGTATTTTAGTATATCTGGGTACTAGCACTTTGAAAGTTTAGTGTATGTCCTCTCAAGGCAGCAAATTGATTATATTTCAAGCAGAAAAAAGTATCATGGGAAAAAACTTCTGTCTTTGTTGTGGTCCAAAGAGTTTATCTTAGCCCATTGTGATCTTCAGAGGTGTTTGGAGCACCGGGAGATTTCTAGTATTATTCCTTGATATATGCAACTGGGATATGTGTGTATGTATCTGTATTGTGATACTAGGATAAGTTCAGCCTGGTTTTTGTTTGGGGTTTTCCTCAGTTTTTTTTCACTTGTTCACTTTTTTAGTGGGGTTTGTTCTTGTTTGTTTGTTTGTTTGTTTAAATTCTTTAAATTCTTCATTACACAGGCAAATATTATTCAGTAAAACATGCAGAAATATTTTCTAGTTTAATGACAGTCACTTTAAAATAACTTTGTTAATGAAAAAGTCTAGTGCCCTCCACCTCCCACTCCTGAAACCTAATTCAAGCATATTTCTGGACGTTGGTCAGACTTTCCAAAACCATTCCTATCTGGGCATAAAAAAAATAATAAAAGTAAATTAACAAAAAAAAAAAAAAAAAAAAAAAAGAAAGGTTTAGTAGTTGGTTATAAGTGAAACCAGGAGGTTATAACGAAACCTGAGCTGAGTGAACTGCTACTGCAAAACCTCAAATGGTGGAAACCAAGCCTCACTTATTGCACAGAAATATCAAAGCAGATGGGTTTCACTTGAACAGTTTTAAAACCTTCTGGCAAAATTTCTTGTACTCTGTGTATTGGCTCTTGTATGTGCTCTTACATAGCCCATTTATGAGCAATGAGTAAATTTTTTTCCTCTCTGCAGCACAATTTTAAAACCCAAGACTACTGATTCTGAACTGTAACATTTTGAGATTTTGTCTTCATGGTGAGTAGGATGGCTGGTGAACTCAGAAATCTGCATTCATGCATACCTTACAGTGTCTTCAAAAGATCTTGAGAGTTAGGTGTGTGACAATTCGCTTTCATCTGAAGTACAGTACACTGTCTTCTGGTTCACAGTTTCATTGCTTTTCTCATTCTAGGCAGCTAAACTCAATCTGCAGATGGAGCCCCATGGAAGATAAGATTGGGGTTGTACAGGAAGACCACTGCCTTGGCCTCTCATGATCAGGAATGTACCTAAAGGGCTCTCTGCCCTCTTCAGATAGCATTGTTCTGTGGAAACTTCTTCCACGCACTTTTCTGCCACAGAGGCACAATTTTGCAAGGTTGCATCTTAATTTTCCACTGAAATTGTATATCCTGCCAGTGCAGAGTACTTCTAATTGAGTCTGATTTGTGATACACAGGGTAAATCTTAAGGGTTACTGATTAGCAAAATTATGTGAATGGCCATTTGGTGTTCACAAGAAAATTCTATGCTGAGGAGACCTCTGCATTTATAACTGCAAAAGACCCCTAGGGTTTTAGATGCAGAGGTGAATTTATAGTTGGATAAGTCCTACATGAATTTTGTTGTAATAAATTTTTTGCTCTAGTAAACATGTGAGTATTCTATGCAATTAAATATTTTCGTTATTTCACTTGTGACATTGTCAAGATTTTCCAGTTTAGGATTATTTTTTCCTTACTGTTATTCATCCCTCTTTACCTCTTGTAGTCTTTTTCTAAATTTTTTCTAAACTCCTTTATTTCTTCAAAAACCTTTTTACTTAATACTTACTAGCTGGAGAAAGGTTCATTTGATTCATTTGAATGGATTTCAATGGTTGCAAGTGGAGAAAAAAGAGGTGATTTTTTTTTGGGGAAAATTTTCATTAAGTCCCAGTAATTTTCTCCTTATTGTCTGTGTCTTAAACATATGCTTACAAAAAATTAAGATTTTATCTGACCTTAAATTCCTAAGAGTGACCGAACGATTATAAAACCAGAGGTCAAAGAGAACTGCTGATGCTGATTCTGATGACAGCACTATTTCAACTAATTCCTTAGATGACATTTCAGCGGTAGAGTCCAGACATATGAGTCAGATGGAGCAAAAAGACATAAGTAGGAGGAGTTACAATGTGTTCCATATGATGGGAATAGACATGAATTCTCATTCACTGCAGGAAATTAAACTTCTTTTGTTGAGAAACCTGCTCTTGCCTAATAGAAGGAAGCACACAGAAGTGAATGTGCTCACCACTTGGGCAATTTATATATGATTACAGGCCATATTTGCATTATCACTTCAGTATGTGGAAGCAGGGCATGGCAAAGGCAGATGTCCTTGGATCTCCAGGAGATACATCAGTTTAAATGCAAATTTTCTGCCGTAGTGCATGTTGTAAGTGCACTGGGAAGTGGTTAAAATTTGAGAACTTAGAGACATCTGCAAAATTCAAAGTCATTAGTAGTCTTTATACATTAGGCTGAGCCCGTGGGAAGATAATGATATAGCCAGTTCTCTTTATAACCTTTTCTATTGGGTGTGAGTGGAAATGATACAGAAGATTTCAAAACTGGGGGGAAAAAATCTTCAGGACTGATAAGTTTACATACATTAAAAATACCCTGGACTTCTCAAAAACTCATAATCAAACTTTCTCATTCAGTAAAAAGATTCATTTGCTTCTTTACCAGTGGAATGGTATTGCATCTTCATATTTTTATAAAATGCTACCAGAGAACCTTTGAAACAAGGACTTTTCCTTACAGCAAAGCTGAATAAATGTTTTCTTAAGGCCTTTCAGGGAACATTTGGAAAGAGGCTTATAGACAGGACCTCATTCTAAAAATCAGCTCTCTAAAGTGAAAGTGATAAAATGGTAAGACTGCTTCTTGTGCCTTTTGTTCCACATTATACAGCAGTACTGCAGATCATACTGGGTACAGAGAAAAATGATTTTCTACTCCAGGTAGTCCTTCCCATTCTCAAGGAAGTTTCATAAATTCTTGTTATTCTGCCTTTGAGATGTTTTGTGCATTTATATTTTGGTATAGGAGCTTGATCCTTGCATTAAAAATGGCTGTGCACTTAAGGTTACCTACATGTTAGCTGGAGGGTAGGTAGGGAAAAGAGAGTAACTGGTGGAAAAGAAAAGATTAACCAAAGTTATGTGAAGCTTGCTGTGAGATAATGAGTAAATTAGATTCTGTTCCTTGATACATAGTATAAATTGTTTGAGAATTATATTTAAAAAAATCTAAACCAAAGCACAACATCAAAAGCAGCAATCCACAGCATCGACATTATAAACTTAAATATATATAAGCATACATAAAATATCTATCTATAATACAATCATTATGCCATTTATCATGAAAAGCAGGTATAGCTTCAATTAGGACAGTCTATTCATGAGTGTCAGCTGACTTATATAAACTTTGCATAATATATTTCCCACTAAAATAATGGATTTAGGGTAATTTTTCTCCCATATATATACTATGCACCACATTCATCAAATTAATTCCCATGAGTAATTTTTTTTTTTTTTTTAGGTGATTATTTCAGGTTTTTACCTTTAAAATGCATGGCACTTCAGGTATTCTTTTTTGCTTGCCTGTTTGTTCTATTTAAAATCTTAAGTGGAAAGAAAAGTAGAGGTCCACTGTAGAACCTAAACTGTGATCTGTCTTCCATTTGGGCTGAACCCTGTACCTTTACAAAACTTGTCAGAAGATGTATGGGTAGGAAATAAAGTGATTTGTAAGCTGTGTTGTGAAGCCAATTGCTAGAAGAAAACATTTCAGTATTTTATTACCAGGAAGTAAACTTCAAGGGTCACTACAAGTCTTCTGTAAAATAAACATTTTGACATTAAGCAGGGCTTGGTACTTTTGGGTCAGTGATAGTACACAGATGAAACTCACAGGTGGAGCAGGAAAACAAAAGGAAAAAACAAGTCACACAAAGGGCAATAGAATTGTAGACTATAGCAGCTCACTAAAATACAACTTTTGCCTTGTAGAATATGTAGGACAGTCAAAATACAAGCTAAATGCAGGTACATATGGAATACTAAACATTGATAAATTATTGCTGCTATGAATTAACTCATATCACTAGTTAGTTGTAGTTCATTTCTTACAGACATCTTTAAAGACTAAAATTATCCTTTGAATAAATGTTAGATTGGTCCCACATAATCAGACTCTATTTGCTTTTCATAAACTACTAATTAAACGGTCAAAATGGATTAATTAAAAATTATTATTATGCTCCATATGAAGAGAGTACTATTATACCTAACATTGTAGGGAATATTTAGGTAAGGAAATAAGTCTAATGAAAATGAAATAATCTGGTTTTAGCAAACTGAGTAATGTAGTGGTGGTTGAAATCCTCCCCTGATTGAGTTTGGGTAGTAGGAAGATGGGTTGAGTCATGTTTCTATTCCAAAAGCAAAAATGTATCCCAAGATCAGCAGAGCACTTCCTGCTGGGTAGTTTCCTGTTTACTGAATGAGGCCTTCCTGTAAAGGAGTCCAAAAGGGATAGCTAATTTGTCTTTGCAAAAATTGAATACCAAAGTCTACTCTACATTAGCTGGCATAAGAAATACAGCAACACTGATGAAAAAGTAACACATGAGCATGTTTTTTTCATGTCCTATTTCCTTCTTCCATGTGTAGTCTTTGAGATGTGACTATTAGTCTAGGATTTTTTAATACCTTACTTAGTAGAAAACATGGTGTGTGTCAGATGCAAACCCTTCTGCTCTTGCATCCTGTGGTGTTCAGATCCAGGTGGAAGCAAAACATGGGGCAAAAAAATTCTACATTGAAAAGTAAGATTAGTCCTTAAATGAAGTCAGAGTCCCCAGGGCTAACCACGATTGCTATATTACATGAATGCATCAAACCTTTATAATGCATGAGTAGGTCACCTTATCTTTCTCCATATTTGTTTCCACCTTATGCAGATGGCATTAAGATTTAGATATTCAAGGAATCATATACTATTAACTACTACTCACATGTTCCAATAACTTACAATGCTTGTAGCAGTTTCAGGTTTTTTTTTGGTTTGGTTTGTTTTCTTTTTGAATAAGTGCTTCAGCTAATGAAGATAGTGAGTTGTTCTTAACCCCAGCAAAACAGACACTCCCCAACAACAACCTTTCTCTTGATATTCTGTATATGTGACATGGTTTAGTGATGTACTTGACAGTCCTGGGGTAATGGTTGGACTTCATGAACTTGAAAGTCTTTTCCAACCTAGTTGATTCTATGATTCTATGATTTCAATGTCTAACTTGTTCTAAGATTAAAAGAGCAAGTGCTGGTGCAATGCCTTCACTATCCTCATCCAATATGTGATACACAGACTGAATCATTGAAGCTAAATTGAAAACTCAGAAGAACTTGGGCCCTGCACTTCTGTATAATGGGTATCCTTGTGATACTGTAAAGCCTCAGTGACTTCAGACAAATTCTAAAGTTCATCTGTGGAGCTAAGTACTGTGGGGTAAGGAGCCTTTCTTTTACCATGAGAACATTATTTAGAGTAGTGGTTGTCTCCTGTTGTCTGACATACCAAAGCACAGGAAACCTGGTTGAAACTTCCCTGCTCTCAGAAATGAAATGAAAAGTATTTAATGAAGAAACTTTAAGAGGAATGGATGTAATAGCTACCTACCTATTTACCCCCAAATGCTTCCTTCATTACTTGAACATATAACATGAAGTAATTTTGATGTTGAGGCAGGAGGGAAAAAGAACAGTATATATTAAACACCTACTTTGAATTAAAAACTGACAGAATCTTTTTAAGGAAAAAAAAAGGGAAAAAAATTTATTTTAACAGTTACAAAATATTAAGACTTTAATTCCTACATCATTACATGAAGAGGTATGACTATGTTAATTTTATCTTTATAGTATTGTTCATTTTTTCTGCATGAAATTATATATGTGCCTTTCCTGATGGCAGTTACTTCCTAACAACTGATTGTCATATCAGAAAAGAATAAAGAAGAAAAAAAGGACATAATTTTAAATATTCTGTACATTTACTGACTAGATAAATTTGCAATTGGAAGGAAGCCTAAGGTATCAGCTACTATACACTCTATCACTTACATAATAATGTCATTTTTTTGGTAGATGTGAAGCTACCTAGCCTGTGTAATAGTAACCAGAAGATCTATTATAATGTTTGCTTGAGTATGATAGCAAATGCAGTGTAGGTTATTTGTAAGAGAAATGCAGAAAATAAGGGTTTCAAGCACTTCAATCTTCAGTTTCTGCAGCATTGGGTCAGAGTTTGAAAAGTATTCCAGAAAATATCATTGTCTTACACTCTGAGTATTGCTGTTTTATTTGCATAGTAAGCTATTTATTCTCCAAGAGTATATATATCGATACTAAACATATAACTGCATTTGGAAGATACAGTCTTTCCTGTATCTACTGTTTTCGTAAAGGCAAATAATTTCTCTTGGGTGATTAAAAAAGTGATTTTGGCCACGGAGAAGATGGATAAATTCTACCAGATATTAATCATATCTGAAATACTTATCACATTTTTATTGGAACATCATGGAAGAGATTCACAGATGTATCATTTGTCTTTTCTAAACCTTCGCTTTACTGCATTCACAAGATTTTTTTCAATTTTTTGCTATTCAAAGATAGTATTCTGAGAAAATTCTTCTGCTATTTACTACATCAGATTATCAATCTGTCTTTGTGCCACTATCACTGGACAAAATATTACAATGTCACCAGAATAAGTAGTTTCTATTAGAGGTTCTGGAAGGGTGCAAGATCAGTTCTGTGCTTTTCCACTCACGTGCAATCTGCTCTGTATGCTGTGCTTCTGGGGTGTCTTTACTGCAGTCAATAGTTCTAGTACTATGTGCATTCACATCACTAAATACCGTGTTTTATTCCCCTGTGTAGGGTGCCTTGTATAGCAATGTACATCTGTGAAAAATGAGCAAATATAAAATTTTACATGTATTCACGTTTTACCACATTAAAATTTTATGACTTAGCACTTACGGTGTATTTCACCTTGTTTGACTTTGGTCATGGGAAAATTCAACATCTATTTTAGTCTGGTAACATGGTAACGTATTCCAGCCTAAAATGAGTCTCTAATATCGGTGAAAAGGGCAACTACATTGAGTTATTTATCTTTCTCCACTATACATAGCATTGCCCTTGATGGCAAATTAAAAGCTTGGTGTTTAATCTTGCATAAGTTTAAATTCTGAAAGTTTGATGGGTTAATGCGTCATCACCGTAAGCTCAGTGTACAAGGTCTGAATATGGATAACTCTGTCCTACAGGATCTGTGGAAGCTTTGAGTTAAAATCACTGGTTTTTAACTTTGCATCCTGTAAAACACAGTAGATGTAATCAATTATAGACACAGCTGAGCCACTGGCACACCTGAGGTCTGTGAGCCTTATTTTAAGACTGCTGATAACCCAAATGTCAATGGAAATGGAGGCTATTGTTAGAACTGAAAAACACTGACAAAATATGTATTAAAATACCAATGTAACTGAGTTTGTTTTAAAACTCAGACTCTTTATAATGTCAGGCTGAAAAGTTGCTGTTGAATCATAAATAATGCAATACTTAATCTTTTTCTAAAGAAAAACGTAAAACAAAAGAAATTTGCCTGAACCTGTTTGTTTTTATTTTTTGGTTTTTTTTTTTTAATTTTGAAAAGTAAATGTATATGGTATTTTAATAATAACATGGGTTAGATTTTCTGAACAGAATAAGCCTTCCAGAAGCACGGATCTGCTAAAGTAATACTCAAAGATTTGTATTCCCTCTTTACCTTCGTAACTGGAGCTCACTGGCCTCTGTAGCGCTGTAACACTAGGGAGCACACTTTCATCAGGAATTATGCTGCCTGCAGCATTTACAGAGAATGGACAATGTAAGTCAGCTGTGCAAATCAGCAGTTCGGCAGCGGACCAACCCCTGCCCTGCTGCACAGAATGACAAGGTATGAGAATATGACAGGGCTAAAGGTAAACAATGACAGAGCTGTCGAGAATCTGATGTGGTACATCTCGTTTGTTCATATACAGTACAGGAATCAGAGCTATTTTATTTGGGGTGTGCTTAGGTGCCTCTCTGAACTCTTCACCCCACCTTTTACAAATCAGACATAGCAGTGTAATAAAGACTGTGGTTTTTTTTCATGAGTATGAGCAGGCTGAAAAGTAGGACAAGGAATTTTTAGAGAAGGGACAAAATATACTTATTCTTTAATTTTATTTCTTAAAAAGAAGTCCATCTTTTTATGGATCCATTAATAAAATCTTATTATGTAATTATTGCTTCTAACAATCAAGATACTTGTCTACAGAAATAAAGATGTAGGAGAACAGAAAGGAATTTGTCCTTTAGAATAGATCTAACTTTACTAATATAATGTTACAATTTAAAATGCACTAAATTATTGCTTCCTGCAATAATTGCAAAGCAAATCTATTTTCTTATAAAATTTTAGCTGCTGAAATATATTTTTATATAAACCAGATGTGCCTTATATATTGTACCATTGTCTTTTAGGGAGTCTAAACTCTACTGTATATATTTGATAATTTCAATACACTACTCTTGCTTTCTTTATGGTGGTGAAGTTTGTTTTTACTAGGCTGAGGATTTATGATCAGGTTAACTTAAACCTGTGTAACTTAGAATGATCACATTGCATCTGGAAATATTGATCATTTATACACTAGAAAACCTCTATCAGGAAAGCATTTAGAAGCATTTATGCTGCACCAGACAATACTAGAAATAACAAAGAAATACTCTCAAGCTTTTCCCAGACCTTCACCAGAGCCACCCTGACTCAGATATATATGGTCCACTTTTATACCCACTGCAGTAGCTTCATAGACAGGTTTAAGCTAACATGCAAAGCATAGTTCATAGGTGATTAGCTTGAACTCTAAACAGTGTTTCAGGTGTTTCAGGTATTTCAGGCTATTGATTTTCTTTACAATATATCTCTGCTGTTCTCAACAGGATTAAGTTTACTTGTCATCTTCTGCGTGCTGATGTATGATGAACCAGAACCTTGACAGATTGTTCCTGTCTATTTGTGCATTAAGAAGGCTGAAATATGTAGATAAGTGGTTTTTCCTCTATGATGACTCCAGATTTTCCTGGCTTAGGGGAGCATATGAAAGTATTTGTGTTCTGTAGTAGACAGCAACCCCCTCAGAGCATTAGGCTATTTGAAAAGACTCTGCTGATGAAACAGCATCACAAGTGTCATGTGCTGCTAAATAAAGAACTCCAGAGCTACCACATTCAATTAAAAAATTCCAGTTGAGAAATTCTGGTATTCAAGTGGGTAATAGGGTATGTGATCATAGAATAATTAATTCCACCAGAAAATCTCTGCTAAGTCAGATTATGTAGCTGTTGCTCTGAGTAGAATCCTGTCTGAAATGAAATTTATAAAGCATTATCCCATGTAAGACCCAGTTTGGGCTGTGATTCAAGAAGCTCGACAGCTAATCTGAAAGACAATCGACTGAAAAATCTCAGACAATAGAGTGAATAAATGTAAACCATTGGTAGCATGGTCCATATTGCACCATCAATTTTAAGCAGAAGTTCCCATTGATTTCAGTGCTTAAAAATCAATGCATTCTCTGCAGAGAAATACTTTCAGATGAACAGTGATTATTTATCATAATGACTTTTATCTGAGGTTATCTCCCACTTCATAAATATATGCTTAGTATTCTTGCTTAATAGTTTGTCTGTTGAGACATTCCTACTATTATATGATCTGCCTTTGCAAAATTTCCTCTGGTTTTATGAAAAGGTATAATGAACTTAGGAGACATGATCTGTGTGAAAGAATTCCAGCCTGCGATGTTATGGATGTGGTTTGTTACCTGTACAAAGATACCAGTTGGAGGTCATAACTACTCAATGGGAATCCACCATGGGAGGGTTTAGTTGCACACTCTGTAAAAGATAGATGCTTGTCTAGAAGATTTTACGTCCTAAATAGACTGAAGAGTTAAAAGACAAAAAAGGCTGAGAGAGCTCAGCTGCTTGGTGAAAGGTCAGCAACAGAGATTGATGAAATAACTGGAGCCATAGACCCCTTCTCTAAATTCAGCAAACTGTGCAGAACACAGCCAGTGTCACCACTTTCAAAGTTTTTATTTAACTTCAAAAACCTAAGGTTTGATTAGTCAAGCTGTTTATGAAAACCAGAGAAGACTAAATTCACAAGGGCACAATGCTTTGCTAGTTAGTCCACTAATTTCAGAACTGTGTCAAATTTTTGACAGTTTAAATGTTTCTATGCCTTAAGACTAAAACTTTTAAACATATTCTTAAATCTTTATCCTCTGAACAATTCTACCGACAGGACTACGTACATAAAATCAGAATTATATATTTCTTAAAGGCTCTGGTCACTGTATACCTTATCCCATTTAAAAACTAATTCAGTGTCATAATTATTCCTTTTGCTAAGGAACAATATAAAATTAATTTGAATGTTGCTTCATTTCCTCCTTTCCCCCCCAGCCCCCCGAAATAGTCACCTAACAGTATGCTAACTCAAGTGTGTAACTTCTGGCTTGTAAATGCTGTGGAAGATGGAGAGGCTTGCCTGTTATATAAGGGATATAAGGAAGATTTAAATGCCTAGTTAACCTCATTGGATTTATAGAACTGCCAAAGCCTGACCTCCATTACTGTTGATCAGAGCTAAAATTCACTTCCATTGCGTCTTATACTAATCACTTTAAAGATATAAAGAAAAAAAAAGACACAGAACTTACCCTTATTATTGGATATATTGTTTTCCCATTCTGTGAGGTTTACCAATAACTGCTACACTGGGTAAACTGGAGAATAAGTCTGAGTTCCTCCTCTAAAGCCCTGCAATAATGATCTAGCAATTTTCAAATATGGAAGTGACCATCAAATAAATAAGAAAAGGCAAGCCTTTACTGTAGCTAAGTCTAAAATGTGACCTACTACCTAATGTTAGGAGCTGATTTATGTTAGCTCTGATTAAGTTAGCCCTGAATTCCTTTTTTTAATAATACATGCTTTTAGGCTATGACCTTATTTTTCCAGTTTGCCAGCAGTCATCTCTCACTATCTAATTATCCAAAATAGGGTTTGTCTTTTGATTCCCTTTCTATGGCCTTCTTCAGAAAGCCTTAGTTATTCCATAACATATTCTACACATTCAAACTATTTAGATAACTAAAATCGTATAAATTATGCAACTTTTTCACAGCATAATTAAAATGAAAAAGCCTGATAATTATGCATTATAATGATGAAAAATAATTTAAAATAATGCACGAATATTAGCTATTTTTCTAAAGAGGATGATAACCTTGTATCATTGATTACCTTCTTCATGAGCATGGTTAATAAAATGTACGAAAACTCAGGGTGTCACTGTAAACTTTGACCTGCCTGATCAGCCTCACCTTATAGCTTTTTGTCAGAGGCTTTGAATAGGATATGGGGCTGCTCAATATTTCTGAGGAACAAAGTACACATAGGTTTCAAAATGTACTATTTAGAAAACATGATCTTAAAAATTAGTTAATTTTATTGTAAAAGAAAAGATAATTTTAAAATAGTATTTTTTTTAATGACTGAAATTTCAAAGATCAGTGTAAAAATATGGAAGAATGAAGGAATTAAAACCAGATAGTGCCTGACTAAATTATTTTGATTGACTTATTGCATGTAAATGGGTTGAGGCTAGTATCTTTATTATTGCAAAGAGGTTCTGGAGTTTTGCATCTCCTCTTTCCTTACTTTGTTTTATTTAGATTTCTGACTTATGAGTTTTTCTTTTCCTGCTTCCTGCCATTATTTAATTTACTTTATTTATCTTTCCATACTGTTTTTATTCCTTTAATTCCTTTATTTTTAACAGAAAGTACACAGAAAAGAGGTGGAATTATTTCACATTTTCTGGAGACGCTGTTACCAGAGCAATCATATTCCATAATTAAATGCTAGCTTTATTTAATAGAAGGCAGAATTTTACAGAAAGAACCCTTCAATAATCATAAGTGAAGACAGGAATTAGGATATTACCTGGAAAATCACAATTTGTGATGGGAAGAAAAGGAGAGTGAAGTCCTCTGCTTTGCCATTTGGCTCTGTATGTTTTACTCAGGTATGCTCTGATAGTTTTCTAACCACAACAGTGGTAAGAGACATATTAATTCTCATGTAATTAGAAGACTTCAGGATCTGGGGTGAAAAATAAACTAATGCCATGTGACATTTCTTAAAAGCCATTTCAGCTGCCAATTGAATGGCAAGGAGACAACTGGTCTAGAGTCTTTTATTATGGGTGTGAAAAGCACATTTGTCTACTGTCATCATTGACTGCAACCAGCCAAAATATACAAATATGTGAACTTTATGCACATGCTCATTTTTCGTAATTTGGTTGGTTAGCTCAGATAAGTTAAAGGTTGATGGAGGCCATTTATGAAGTGGTCAAACATAACAACAAGTGCCTTTGAGGATATTCATGCTGAATCACATTCCTAATGGCCAACTGTGAGCAGAACCTTTAGGACATCTTGCGTAGTTACTTCTCAATGGATTATATAGGCCTCCATTTGATTTTTTAAATCAACCATTTTTAAATTAAATGAGTCAAGGCAATAATATTCAACTCATTAGCAAACATGTAATTCAAAGCATCTGGATCATTTCTTCAATTTTTTTTTTTTTTCAATTTTGAATTATGTTACATTCTAAGAAACAGCTAAGTCTCAACATAAAGGTCTGGTAAAGTTACATAAACAGTAGAGTGATAATATAGTGATATTAGTATTGATTTTGAAAATTTAATATTAGCTCTCACTGTTGGCTAAAATGATGCTAGTAAATGTCATACATTTATACTTGTTACTAAAAATTGGGTCTGTACCACTGTTCACTAAAAGTTTGCACATTGCAAAAAGTCATGATGTAGTTGAAAAAAAATATTTAGCAATGATCCTTTCTGTATTTATGTATTAAAACCTCCCTAGCCTTAATAAGGTAACTGCAGATTCTCCATGATTTAATACATAAGATCGTAAGAAATAAAATTTTATAGAAAGTAATCCGTTTAACTGACTTTTTTGAGAAGGCTCTGGCTTATCGGAATATAGGATCCTGACAACTAAGTTCCGAATGCACCAATTTTTCGGTCATCCTGTCGTAGTTTGAGGCTCTCAAACAGTTCTGTTCACTCACACCCCCCTCTTTCTTCCTCAGCCTGAGGGGATGGGGAGGAGAATCAAAAGAATGCAACTCCCACAGGTTGAGATAAGAACAGTTTAGTAACTAAGGTATAACATATATCCCTACTGCTACCACCAATAATAATAATACAAGAGAAATACAAGGAAAAAGAATGCAATAGATCTTCCCCTGATACTCAGTCACACCACGCAGTGCCCCCCCCTCATCACCTGATACCAAGCTCGACTACACAGTACACCCCCATCACCTCATACCAAATCCCGGCCATGCCGTGCAAACCCCCCCCCATACCACCATCTTTCCGTGTCTCTGCTCTCCGTCTTCACATCCTGGACATGACGTGCTATGGTATGGAATACCTCTTTGGTCAGTTTGGGTCAGGTGCCCTGTCTCTGCTTCCACCCAGCTTCTTCCCGGCTCCCCTCCTCCCTGGCAGAGCATGAAACTCAGAAAGTCCTCTGCCAGTCTAAACATTCTCAGTCATAACTATAAACACTCGTGTTATCAGCACTGTTCCCAAGCTAAAAATCCAAAACACAGTGCTGCACTAGCTACTACTGAAAGCGGACAAATGACTGCTGCTGCTGAACCCATGACACATCCTAAGCTGAGTTTAAAAAAAAGCCTCAGTGATTGGTATGTATTTAAATTTCACTTTATATTTTTCCTCCTGGAACTACAGCAAGGATTGGGTCGAGTGAGCCCTCAATAAGTTTGTTGATGACACCAAGCTCTGTGGCTCAGTTGATAAGTTGGAAGGAAGGAATGCCATCAAGAGGGACCCTGACATGCTTGTGAGGTGGGCTGATGACAACGAGATGAAGCTTAACCATGCCAAGTGCAAGATCCTAAACAAGGGTCGGAGCAATCCCAGGCACAGATACAGGTTGAGCAGAGATGAGATTCAGAGCAGCCCTGCTGAGAAGGACTTGAGAGAGTTGGTTGATGAGAGAATGAACATGAGCCGGCAGTGTGCTCTTGCTGCCCAGAAAGCCATCCGTATCCTGGGCTGCATCAAAAGGAGTGTGACCAGCAGATCGAGGGAGGTGATCCTGCCCCTCTACTCTGCTCTCG
>JASSUY010004997.1:0-15321 GCA_032466535.1 Forpus xanthops
TTGGTGTCATCAGCAAACTTGCTGAGGGCGCACTCAATCCCACTGTCCATGTCACTGACAAAGATGTTGAACAAGACGGGTCCCAACACTGATCCCCCAGGGACACCACTCGTTACCGGTCTCCAGCTGGACACTGAGCACAACTCTTTGTGTGCAGCCCTGTAGTAATAATAATTATTAGAATGCTGTTGTGGATCGGTGTTTCCGTAGTAAATAGTTTTAGTAGTTATTTCATATTCTTCCTTTCATATTCTTCATAGTGAAGAATATTCCTCCTCCTAAGAGAATACTTACAGGATGCCCTCCCCAAAATGCCTTGTTTTATACTTTGTCCTTAAAAATCTAGTTCCACTTACCTTACCTGCTTCTTTTACATATAAGTTGTCTTGAAAGTATTTCTTTCTGTATTTTTCACCAGGATGCCGGCGTGCTTACTGTGGAGATGGCTATAGACATGAAGGGGTTGAAGACTGTGATGGAAAGGATTTTGGATATTTGACATGTAAAACATATCTCCCTGGGTACGTATGACCTGCCTTCACCTTGGTTCAGGGGCTTTGGGTTGGTTGGTTTTTCTTCTTTCTCTTCTCCAGCTTTAACACAAAAAAAGTATTACCCACTCTAACCTTGTTCCGCTGGGACCACTGCAGGCAGTGGGAGGGAAAGACTATATATCATTACCTTTAAGAACGAAATCTCATCTCTCAGTGATTAGCACATACCTCTTATTGTGCAAAATTAATAAAGGTAAATAGACATATTTGCCCATTGTTTGCAAGGTTTCCTCATTTTGTGGCATTATCATTGCATTAGTGTTCACCTGTAACATGGCAGGAGTAGGAAAGACCATGATAAGGGAATGATCACACTGAAGGAAAAGCCCCAACAAACCAAACCAGAATCTCCAACCATCCTCCTGTTGCCCTTACCTTTAATGGGTACTCGTATCTTTGTTTCTGAATCTACCCATCATCTATCCACCTTTCCAAAGGCCAGGAAATTCACTGAGCTACAATGCCAAGCTATGCATCTGGTTAGCAACAGCCTTCATTTAAAATGTCTGCTTATCGTTGACTTGCTTTCTCTGCCCTTGTTTAAGCAGCTTTTTCTGGTCAGCATTTTGCCTCCTACAGCAGTACCCCTATTTAACTGTCAGGTATTGTTACTGGCTAGCAGGAAACATTTAATTTGCAAATGAAATTAGGCACAGAGCCCTCATCATTCATGGAAGAATAATGTGCTAATTGACAGAAGTAAGAAACCACAGGATGTCTTTGTAAATCAGGTGCTGTGCTAATCCTTCCACTGTAATTGTTGGAGCACTCCTGGTGTAAGAGATTACCAACATGGAGCACCAGCAAACCTGGCAATTTGAAACATTTTACAAGTATCTCATCTCCAGACAGCGTGGATCTGTTCTCTACTGTGAAAGCTATTCCCTCCTAAGAGTCCAAAGTTTGGTGCCAAAAATAGCAAGCTTTTGCTTGAGATTTTTATAAATGTCACATTCCATGTATAACCAAGTCGTGAAGAGCAACTGAGATATTTTATTTTTGTGCAGGCATTCTGCAAATTATCTGCTAAACTAAAGAAGAGGCTGTGACTCATGAGTAAAATGGAATAAGTATGTCAGCAGGCACTCCTGTGGGAGTTTAATCCCAAAGCACCCTTTCCTCCAAGAGCTCTGCTAAAACTGTTTTTCCCATTTTCTACTCTTTTCAGTCCCCAAATGTGTCCACTTACTTCACACACCTTCACTTGAGATTTTATGTTGGTTTTCTGAGAATGTGGGTTATCCCAGGACATAGCTTTAAGGACCTGCTTAATGGCTGCTTAATCCACAGTTTGTGGATTATTTGATGGACTAGTTGTTCACTTACACATATGCTAGCAATAAAAGCTCATCAAAATGCTTATTTCATTAACATCTCTGCTCAGGTCTTCAGTAGGTAGAGTCACTGCAGGTCAAATTTAGTCAGTAGAAAGACTAAAATCACTGGTTTTCCTTATTTTGTAAGGACCTTTTCATTCCCTTTTTTTTTTTTTAATCTCAAAGTTGTGCATGTGTCACTGTCATTATTTCAAGTGCACAAAAAATAAGTTAAAAGACAGGCACAGTCATGCCTGCTGGAGATATTGGAAGTAACTGGAAAAACACTTAACTCAGTGGCTCAGATATTTCATTACACGGTTCCCATGGGAGAGTGCCAAGGCCTCCTGCACCCACCCCTGCTCAAGTGCCAGTGCCCACAGGGATTTTATTCTTTAATTGACGTTACTGGGAATGAAATCCTCACTCATGGTTTCTCCAGGACTCTTGTTTTGCTGACAAGTTGGAGCACAGGGGAGCACTGATGAAATTACCTTCTTATTTTGATTCCCATATGTTGTGACTCCATATGGCATTTTCTGATGTTCTTCACTCCTACGGAGAGTATATCTAGAAACCACATAATGTGAACTATAGCATACTTTGAAACTGAAATATACTCTTTTATTTTAGGTCTTATGGAAAATTGAGATGCACTTCTTACTGCTACATCGACTCTACGCAGTGTCGATACTTCACATGAGGGGAGCGGAGGTAGGTAGCATCCCACATGCAGCGGGGTGCTAGGTGCTACACTATCACATATCCAAGAAGGACTAGGACTAAAAAAAACCCACCCACCTCTGTGTGAAAGCAAAGGAGACATCATGCTGCTGATGGCCATCTTGAGATGTTTTTCTTTCATTTTTAAATTGTCAGATTGGGAAAAAAATAGGACCACTGCATCCTGTCTTAATAGAGAAGCGTCAAACAGTGTTTGCCAGTAAGACCTTTATGTGGTTGTGGGTGGCAACTCACGCTCCATCACAAGTGCTGTTAAGCGACTGGAAACCGAGTTTCACTAACCAGGAATATCATGTAACAATTACCTCGATTTAGCACTGTTAAACCTACATGTAAGACCTTCAGGGTTTCTGTGTGTAAACCTTCTCAGCATAAACACGAAGCATATCTTGGATGTGCTGTTTATAGAGACTTTCTTTTCTATTACAATGCAAACTTTGCAAGTGTATCCACAAGTGGTGACTTCAGTGATATTAAGAGTAACTCTACACCTTTGTGGGTTGAAGGAGCAGATGCCCTTCAGTAAACGCTTTCAGGATCAGCAAATCAGCCAAAAAAGCTAGTTACCTTCACCTTCAGGCTAAGACATTTGGCTATGTGTGTCTGCGTGCATGTATAGCAATCACAGGAGGCCTGAAACTGCGTACCGCAAGGCCAAAAGGACAAATATACTGTGAAATAAGCGAGGAGATCCCTGCCATGAGAGAAATCAGACAAGGAGCAAAAGTAAAGAAAGAACATGTTTCCATATTATTCACCTTTGTGCTAAGCTGGCTGGGATCTGTGTGACCCCAAAGCATTAGTCACCTGCCTGAAACTACAGTGTGACCATGTACACACATTGCCTTCACTCTGGTTTCTATACTGTAAGGTCTTCTTGTCTTCATCCTCTTGTCCACCCAACCATCATCACTGAATCCTGGTTATACCCTGTCCTTTCCCCCTTGTTTTTCCACCGTTGTGTCTGGTATACCCCCAGTGTATGTCCTCAATTTGTATCTCTGTAAATCAGACCTTGGGAGTAGGGTGTTCATGGATGCTTATACATGCTGTATAATGAATAGTGTAATGTACATGTATTTTTGTTTTTAAGAAAGTTTGTTCAACTATATTAGCTCTGATAGGAGTCAGGGTAATTATATACTTATTTATTAGCAAGCATTAAAGAGCAAATTTCACATGGGAAGCATATTAAATATTATGTGTGAAAGAGTCTATAACAGAGGAAAATGAAGCAACGGATGTGCAGAATTCAGGACTGAAAGCCTCAAATCAAGGTGTTATTTTCATACAAGTCTCTCTTTCCTGCTTCACAACCAATGCTGTGAATGACTGAAATGCAAGAGTTATCTGTACCAGTGACAGCACTGCAACAGCTGCGCTCACACTGGTACCGCTGTAAAGGTTAAACAAAGGTGGGTGTTGTGTTCTAATGATAACGCATTAAAGCAAACAAGAAATGCATACAGCTTTCACCACCTGTATTGAAGACTCTAACTCTGCATGTCCAAAGTGATACTGGAAACAACAAAAACCAGAGTTGGTGTACTCTTTGTGGCGATCAGTTACTTGGGCTATTTATGTTGCTCTGAAGCCAAGCCACCAGCATCTGTAGCCCAGTTCAACATTTTTCATCTCGTTGCTTTTCTTCTTTTTAAATAGAGGTCTTAATAAAAAGCCAAGGAACCACTGGGGCAGGAACTTCCCATAAGCTCTGGAAATCTGGCTGCTAGCACAGCTGCCTTGTAATTTCCCATGCTTATTCTGTGATGGGTTCCAGCAATGTCACACCATGCAATAGCATGTATCCTGGCAGGAAGCTTCCGAGGACAGCCATGCTTCCAGCAGCACATCCTGCTGGCCAGCCTTCCATACGAACCTCTGCCAACATCTGCCTGGTGTTACCATCCTGCGCTTGGAGATGCTTCATCTGAACCCCTCACCTTCTCCAAAGGGTTCATATCTGCTCCCCAAAAGGCTGGAGTCTTGGGAAAATTGATGATTCCAGTTGTCTTTCACCTTCAGGTTTAAGTCACATCATTTTTAAAAGCTCCTACCTCCAAAGGACGTTGAAGTTACAAAGCTAAGTGTGTGGAAGGTAGGGAATATAAACAGCAGATGTGAGCATGTAGTACAATTGTACTATGCTGCACATGGTCAGGAAGGGGCGTATTGGTCTGGTCAGAAAATAGTCACAAAGCATGGATTTTAAATGGACTTCATTAACACAGCACAAGCAATTCAACATCTTAACAGAAAGAAAGCAATGTAAGATGTAAGGGAAAAAGTAAAAGACATGAAACAAGTTTCTCTGCCATTATTGTCTTGTTTCCCCCAGATGATAAAGCATGAGAAAGATATCTGGGAAGGTGTTAAGTATATGTGATTTAAAAGGCTACAAAATAAATCCTTCCTCTTCATTTCTGACACACCTGCTTTACCATCAGTTGGGGATTCTTCAGCTGGATGGTGCCTGGACTGCTGTGAATTATCTTCCCTCCTTCTCCGGGTTTCTTAACATGTGCCGAGATCGATTCAAAAGTTAATTGGGATATTGCAGTTCCTTGGCCTTTTGGAGCAGCAAATGCTTATGGGAGAGTTCTCTACTGATTAGTACATACAAAACCGATCCTACACCATGCACTCTATTAAGTGTCTACTAAAAATCCAGCTTGCACTTAATATATAATTTAATATATGTAGTTACCTATTGTGTGTATTAGCATCTCATGTCAATAAATTCTGCTACCTTAGTTCTGCTACGTCCTTACTTTCGCCTATTTTGTTTTGGGTTTAGTAACACAGTTTTTAAAGACAATGACCTAGTTTAAGATAATGGGGAGGGAAAAAAGCCTGTGCCTTCTCTCTCATGCCTGCTGCCTCTCCTGGCCTGCCTTTGAACTTGGCTTCGTGCAGTCACACCAGCATGGACAGCTCAGGATTGTGACTGCATCCCCACGTCTGCTCTCACCTCTGCCTCAGCCCCCACTGACTCGTGCAACATGCCATGGGCAGAAAGACTCCACTTCCATTGATTGCTGGCTGTAATCAATGTCACATGGCTGCTTTAAGAAGGCTTTGGGCTGAATTTGGGTGTAATCTCCTCCTGCTACCTCTTAACCCACTGGCTGGTTTGTAACTCCTGCCAGCAGCTGAGCTGATGGCTGCAAAGCAGAAAGCAATGGTGTTGGGTGCTAATCTACAGTGGGATTGGTGGTGGTGGCACTCAGGGTTTGGTCAGCCCCAGCAGCCAGCACCGAGGCTTTGGGAAGAGGCTCCTGCCTTGCCATAGCAGCTGGCAAGTCTGCTGTCCAGAGGCTTTTTGTGCTAGAGGACATCCCAGAGAAGGGCAGTGCTGTCTGTCCCTGGGGGAAGTGGAAGTGAATTGACAGCCAGAGGATGAATGAGTCTTTGGGGTGATATATTTTCTGCATCTCCTTTCTAAATGCTCACTTTTGTGGCACTGTCCTCTCTGGCCTTCCAAATGCTTACGTCACGTCTCTCTTCACTTTGAGTCATTCAGAATTGTAGCCAACCCAGTCCTTGCCCATAAATCTGGCCATGCAGTTCATGGCCTTTCTTCATCCTTATGGTTTCCTTTAACATCACCAAAGTTCATAACCTTTGTAGTCCCTCCAAAACCCTGCCATGCCCTCACTGCTCTGCAGGCACTTGCTTCAGTTGGCTTCTTCTTCAGCCGCTCACACCATCCCTTTCCAAACATCATCTGCATGTCGCAGCCCCACAAATGTCACAGCAAAGCCCCTTGGTCACAGTTCTCTACTTCTTAAAGGTAACATTGGTGCAATTCCCATTTCAGTCTCAATGATATGGACAAGAGGAGAGGGGATTGGTGGTTGCCCTTAACCTGTGAGTTCCCCAGAACAGCCGCAGTCCTTGAGCACCAGCTGTGTATAACAGTAAAAACTCAAGGTTAGCTGCTTTTGGGCACAATTCAACAGCTTTGGCACTCTGCTGCCACATACAATCAGGGCATGTACTAAAAAAAGAAGACCAAAATAAACCCAAAAGAAGTGAACCAGTGCTGTGCTGTGATTCTGTGATGACAGTCAAGTGTGCCATGCAGGCAAGGCAGACCCTAAAGAAGATCTTTAAAGAGTTGCTGGAAAACTCAAGTTTTAATTCACAAAGGGTGAGGCAACAGACAGCACTTTGTAGATAGACTTTCAAGTTCTTCCTCTGATATATTTGCTAAGAAGATGGAAAAAGCAAGTGTCCTTCTCCTGGAAACCATTCTTCTGCATGGAAAACACTGAGTAATGGGCTATTGAACTCTGCTACAGACAATGTAAGGTGCTGACAGAAAGACAAACTAAAGCAGGCAGGTAGTGAACGTTCAGAGTAATTGATGCTTATTGATCTGGTAAGGGACTGTGCAACTTGCAGACTGAGTGCTGACAAACCTTAATTAAAGAGAAAAAAGAAACAAAGCCCAAGGAAATGAGACATTTTGTGTCTTTACTGAACATGGACAGTGAAAGAAACCCACTGGATGAATGCATTCAGCCCCGAGCCCAGCAATGTGCTCTTTGCTGGAGTCTTCTGTGCTGAAGGCTGGTATGACTCCAGGGCTGCAGAGGCCAGAGCAAAGGCTGGGCACATGCTTTCATTGCATCAGTAATTACTGGGGCAGTTAGGAGGATGGCCCTGAACCAGCTCAGCCAAGGAAAGGCTGTGTTTGAAAGAGTAGCCAGGCCAAATTATATTAGAGGAGTGTAATCCTGCTGGAAATTACATTACTGTCTACTTCCCTCCCTCCTTCCCCAGTAAAATCTTGGCACTTAAAAAGCACTGAGTTATAGCCCTGGCCTTTTAGGGATTTTAATTCATTCTAATAGTTTCCTGTGCATCTGATGGAGGGTCCAGTTTGGAAGCATGATCTTCTTGAGTGAGAGACAATAGGGTTTAAACAGCTGTATTTTGCTGCTCCCATCTCACCCACTGCTGAACAAGTATCCCTCACTGCACAGGCTGCTGCTCAGCATCTTCATTGGGAAGGAGAGCCATGGAGCTGAACCCACCAAAGCCAAGCAGTGCTGCAGGGCACTGCAGGGTATCAGAGCCTCACTGCCCATTGTGCTCAGGGTGGAAAAGATGCCACACATGCATCTTTTCAGGAAAAGCCATGTGTCAGGCTGTCTCCATTGTCTCCCAGGGCTAATGTTACCAGTGGCATCTTCTGCAGGACACAGGGAAGGACGAAGCAATCCCAGAGCTGTTTTGCAGGCACAGCTGGGTGGCCTGCCTGGCTGGTGTGTGACAACACAAATGCAGAGCCCTGATGGAGCAGGGATCTGAGGTAATGGGACAATAAATCAACCAGGAGGAAGAGGAGGTAACATAAACCTCCTCTCACAGCAACATATTGAGTATATTTAGAAACTCAGCAACTTATGACCCTCTCTCTGTTGGTTTAAAGTGTCGCCATTAAATAAGTGAACAAACTGACATCAGCATTAAATTCAATCCTGTAGCAAAATATATGTGCTTGACCCTTGTGCCAGGCATGGGAGGAAGCTTTCAGGGTTCGTCTTGGAGAGGAGACAAAGACCTGTCTGGGTCCATAGCATCCCTGGTGTGGAGTGAGCAGAGGGGGATGGCAGCCATTCACCATCACCCTTCCAGAAGGAAGAGGCACACAACTGAACCACTAGCAAGCACTGACTTAAGTCATGGAAATGCAAGCATGTAAGACTTGTTTTCCTTTGCCTTCTTAACCAGAGCATCTCCAGTTTGGTGAAGCAAGGAGGAAATAGCTTGGGGAGTCCATGTTATTCCCAAACCCCCTAGTGGGGGGCCAGAAACATTTTAGTGATGTATTTGGAAAAGAGCTCCCATTGCTCCCTGCCCTCATGTCCATCAGCTCACCATGTGGGAGTTGAGGGAGGTTGCACTGAGCCAGTCAGACATTTGGTACTTCCCATGCCTTCCTCCCGGAGGTTATCTGATGGGCAAACATACAGGGAAACCTGGCAACCCTGACACTCTATAGCAATATAATTCTTCTCATGCATTTCCATTGGGTTTCTCATCTTACGTACCTGGCACTACTGCTTTGGGGATGGAATGCTCTGAGCAAGGTAATTCTGAGGACTGCTTAGGTTTTGAATTGTTACTGGATTTAAAGGAGGGGATGACTGCTTAGGGGTAAGAAACAGAACAGTTGAGGCAACTGAACTGTCCAGAAGTGTCCTGTTGAAATGTGTGTATTATGGGCCAAAACCCACAGGGAGGCTGGTCAAGAAGCAAAATAAAAAGCCAGATTTCATCTGTAATGCCCCAATATGTTCAGACAAACCACTATAAACCACCTGGTTAGCATAGTAACAAGTTACTACCTTGCTGCCTTTTGACTAGAGATCAGTTGTGAAACCCAAGAGTAACCCCAAAGCAGAAGCATGGGCGCAGCAGGGTAAGGCTGGCAACCTCACAGGGAAGGGCAGAGGCTTGCTCTGTGCCAGGACATTCTGAGCAAGACAACACCTGGTGTGAAATGCTGCAGGATTACAGCTTCTAAATAAAGTCAAGGACCTGTACCTATTGCTGCTTGGGCTTAGCAGGCTTGCTCTGCTTTAAGCTGGCTGAGACTGAGCTGTTATGCTGATCTAAAGATGTTAGATATTGGTTCTCCACTCCACACTCCCTTGTTATTTGCTAAGCAGTAATGTCCTGTAGGTTTGCCAGGGGGTAACCACTACAGGAAGGACTGAACTGCTATGACTGGCCCTTGGGGCAAACAGATTCACATAAGAGAGTTTATACTTGGTATAGGCAAGGGAGAACTGAGTCCTGAGGACACACAATAATGAGATTATTCCTCCTGCATTCAGCAGTCAAGTATCTGTTAGGCAGACTATGTGCAAGGGGAAACCCGTACTCCCTTTACTTATATTGTCCCGGTATTTTGGAGCCCTGAGGATGGTGGGACTCAGATGTGGGATAAGAGACAGGCAAAACCCCCTCAAAGGCTGCTCACCGTGTTTCAGTGATGGGGTTTCTGCAGCACATGAAGGTTCAAGTCTTAATTTCTACTGTATCGACGCACTGCACGGGGATCTGGGAGCAGAAGGAGCTCCCTTCACCTTCCCCACTTACAGCTCAACTGAAGGTTGTTGCTGAGATTGAAGGACACATGCTTGACAGGAGATGGTCAGATCTGTCTGATGTTTAGTTAGGGAATAAATGCCTGATGTTTAGTTAGGGAATAGAACCAAGGACGTTTTCCAGACCCTGTCTTGGTTCTCCAAATCCTGAAGCTCACAAGAAAAGTCCTTTAAGGCAAGACCCCCTCCAGCAGAGAGTTAATTGTTAAAAATGAAAGAGTAATAGCAAATAGATACCTTTGAAAAAATTACATTTGTGCAGGAATAGCCTGCTTTGACATGCTTTTAAGCACCTATATCAACAGCTGAAATCAGTGCTCCGAGATGGTCTGTGGACAAGAAAATATGAAGTGGGCAGATGAATCCTCTCCCTGTACCAGTAACAGCTACATACAGGCTGTTCACACTGCCTGATGATACAGGCTAAAGAAAATGTAAATTAATAATTAATTTATCCATGTGGAATCGCTTCAGCAGAAAAGAGTGCTATTTCAGAAGGAGCAAAGCCTGGATGTATGAACTCTACATAAGTAAAGGACCAATATAGAAAATAAAGTGCCACATAAAGAATCTTGTGGGCTGGCTGACAAGAAGCATGTCCAAGTTCTTTAAAACAGCTTCCACCCAGAGGCTGGTTCAAGGCCTCGGGGAGAGCAACCTTCTCAAGATGACAGATGAAGTGTGAGGTGGGTAAAGCCACAGTGATTATTTACACACCCACAGTGCGCTGTAATGAAAGGTGAGAGAATACAGATCCTTAAAAGACTTTGGGGAAGGGGAATTTAGTAAGCTGAAGAGAGTAAACTGAAAAGTCCTGGCAGGATCCAATGCACAACTTGCTGCTCAGCGTGTCCCTGACAAGGAGATGACTCTTGTATTACAGACAAGCGCCTGCAGGAAGGTCCCTGTGCCTTGCTGGCACATCTGCAGCAGGACTGGTGGTGCCTCAACAGAAGGGCAGCAGAAGGAAGCTCTGTGAGGGAGAGGATGTCTCCTGCTCTTGATGAGGATCACCTACTGTGGTTTTGGCAAGAAAGCTCTCCTAGATGCCACGGTGTTTGGAGGGCACAGGTTTCACAGGGACATCCCACTGCCCACACAGATGCACCCTGCTGCAGGGCAAAGCACCTTGTTCTGTTGATTTGGGGAAAGCTGGTTGCTGCTCTGTGCGTGGGATGTGGAGCTTGAGCTCAGCAAGTGTTGAATGCCTGAGACCACAGTTCAAATGTCACACTACAGAGAAAGCAGGGAAAGCAACAGGGAACACAGTACAGGCTGCACAGCACACGGCCTCCTCTCGCCTGCAGGAAGGAGGTTGGGTACCAGCTGCTAAGCAAGAAAGCCAGTGGAAAACTATGACCTACAGGAAGCTATGTGAGGCACGTCTGGGTGCTGAAGGCTACAGATGAGCTGACGATACCAACACTGGAAACAGATGCTAAATTGATTGGAAATTATTTTGGCAGAAAGCCATTGCTCGAGCAGGAGCCCGGGCAGGAAGACAGATTGATGTAAAATGCATTCTGAAGCCTCAGATCTGTTCGATTTTGAGAAAGGCATGACCTGCTCTCTCTTCAGCATCGCTGCAGGACTTTGCACAGGCCACACACCATTGCACCTTGCTGAAAGCAGCTAGGTGCACACTTAAAAAGCAGCCAAAAGCTGCTGGTTGGCACCAGGATCCATTAGGGATCCTGACAGGGAAGCAGTACCTCAGGGACTCCTTGATTGACAGCTCTGGAAGGACACAAGTATCCCCAGTTTCAGGTCCCCCTGCTCCAAGATGACCACCCCAAACTCCTCCACTAATGATGATACCATGCTAAAGCAGTGGGTAAACAGCAAAAGATCCTGGAAAAATGTTACTGGACCTTGCAAGTCGAAACACCAGGTTAGGGGAATGCAAGAATATAATGAAACTTGGAAAAGCTTTTTTCCCTCATCCCCAAAGTCAGGATTGACCCTGCACTGCTATTACTGCAGCTCCTCTGGGAACCGCCTTTCAGGGGGTTGGGAAGAGAAGCTGGGAGCTTTCTAAAGCTGATGTTTTTTAACGATGACATGCAAGAAACAAATCTAAAATCTGTGTTAGACACAAAAGGAGAAAAAGGAGAGGAATACATATCTGTTAATAAATATATTTGGATTAGTACATTGAAATATAAGGAAAAAATACATAGCAACATCTTGGATGAAATACTGCAGATGGATAGACACTTACCTTGGTTGTACCCACTTCTGGAACTGCCCAGTCTCCTGCAGCATCTCCTGCACTTCATTTTCCCCATCCTAGTACTTGCGACTGATACTCTCACGCTGCCAGGCTGGCTTTCATCACTACAGCCTTCATGTATTTACAGTGGCCAAGAACCCACAACCATATGCCAGAAACAGCTTTTATTTTTGTAATCTAAACAGGCTCCATGTTTGTTAACATTCTTCATACAAAGATACATAACAGGTAGTTTCTGTGAACCAGAAACATACTGGTTTTGACTGTTCACACAGTACCTAGAACAGATGCAGTCCTGAAGAGCACTTTAGGCCCCCTAATATAATAAAAGAAACAAAATCCATGCAAGGAGAAAGCAAGATTTTAATACATGCTTATTTAAAATAAGTTTATTATAATGAAATAATATAAAAGTCTGACAAAGGTCTTAACAATGTTCCAGAAGAAGAGACAGATGCTGTATGATTTGAGAGATGATGTGGACTGGAAACTCCAAAGCATCTTGGACATAACTGCATACAAAAGCACAACTTGTGCAAAGCTGACACTGGAACAGGTGATTTTGGGGGCATGAACAAGCCCTTAGAATTAGGTAAATTTAAAGTGTGAGGCAATATACCTTCTCATCATCTTTAAAGGTATTTAAGTATGCATGTAATATATTGTAGTATGTATAAGTAAGGCTTTCTGTAAGCTCAGCTTGACATTGATAAAATGTATGCCCAAAATTGGCTTGAAAAAATAGAAAAGGAAAACACAAAAGCAAGCTGCTTTGGTTTTCAGTTTAGTCACCATATTCTGGAATGTCATTTACTTGTCAGGTTCCAAGTAGGCAAATATCAAACTTTCAAGATGGCTTTAAATAAAGTAAGTTCTGGACCCCCTGAATGCTGCAATGAAAAATAAAAATAACAAACAGTGTTAAGCAGAAATCTGTATATGAAAACAAGGAAGTGTAATATATACATATACATACATATATATATACACACACATATACACACACGTATAAAAATCCACCTCCATCACATCTGGAGTATGTGGGGGGAGAAATCCTGCACTAAGAAAAGGGTGTTAAAAATGGCAGTCAAAGATCACATTTTGAACAATTGCATGCTGGTGGGAGGGTGTACAAGTGTTTAAGTGACGCATATGCTTATGTTCTAACTTCAAAGTAAGTGCTTAAATCCTTGTGTGAACCATGAGCAGTATCAGCAACTGCCTGGGCTTGCTCAGAGCCAGTAAGTGCACTATGGTACCCCTTCTGCACAAGGGTGATTTTATACTGCTTAGAGCATGCAGTAGTTTGCAGGGTTTGTTCACAAAGAGGCTATAGAAGGTAGCAGCATGGCATGAATTCAGTTACTCCCAGACCCCTTCTCTTTTTATTTTATCTGTATTACGCAGGCAAGAGAAGTCAATTAAAAACAAAAATAATCCCTGTGCTTTCACTCATAAGAGGTAGAACTAACAAGTCTGAAATGCCTCAATTTAAATTTCAGCAGTGAAACTAAACGTTCCAAGTGGTATGGTTTTCCTAGCAAAATATATCAAACCAGGGAGAAACTCCAAACAAAAGCAACACATTCTCTATCTGACTGTATGTTTGGTTGCCTGCCAAAGAATTCAGGTCTCATTTTCCAAGTTTACATTTGTACCACTTAAAATTTCCTGCTTTGTGTTCTTATGGAGAGATGCTTCGACCTGACAGCAACAACAGAAGACATGACAGATGATAATAGAAGGAAAGGAAGGAATGGGGACCACTTGGGGTAAGAGGGAAGGAACATGCTAACAAACTTTCCTGGGGTCTGAAACGCTGTTTATGGCTCCCTAACATTTTTCACAACAGCCAAAGTGATAATGAAAAGCAATAATGAAAAGAAAGGGTTAGGTCCAGCACATGAACATGAGTAGTAACACTTTTCTATAATGGTCCACACCCCTTGGCCAAAGCACCCTGCCAACAACTGGAGCAATTTTGGGCACACTTTTTATACATCCAGCCAATTAAGTGACACTTTTCAAACTATGGAACATTTTTAAAGCAAACAGCTGTAACCTAAATCCTCTTTACAAAGAGCTTGTAAGTGGAGGTATACAGCCTGTAAAAGTTAAGTGCATCTGTTAAAGGAAGACCCATATTACAACAGTGTCAAGATGGGATGTTTCAGATTCCTTAAGTTTACACTAAAGCATCTGAGTATCCAGTTCATATTATACAATTGTAAGATCACAGTACATCAATATGCAACTGAGTATAGGGTCTTAAAATAGCAGAGGGGGCTGCAAAATGTACTTAAACAAACAAACGAACAAAAAAACCCCAAACAACCAAAAAAACCAAAATCCTCAACAATAAATAAAATAAATAACAGCCTCCCAAGCAGAACTTGACTGAAATTACTTGAGAGCCCCACTCTAATGCCGACGGCACTATATTACAAAGATGCTTGTATGATCTCTATTCAAATATGCTGACTGCCATTATTCAGTACTAGATAGCACTTCTGTCAGATTGCTTTGGGATTTACCATGTCCCAGCAAGGATGCACACTGGATAGACGCTGCCAGTGTCATATACTGCATTAGAGTTCTGTGCTCAGCTACACTAATTTCACAAAAAGCAGCCTTAGGGTAAGGCTGTGATTACTCTTATTTTGCCATGGCTAAGTAAAATCCCTGAGAATGTGCAACTGTTAGACATTGCAGGAAACAGCTGAAAGCATTTCTAAGGAAAGGGATGCAAAACTGTAGACTAGTGCAGTATAAGAAACCAAAGCTGTTCATGTAAGTATACAGAGCAAGGGTGCTGTTATCTGGGGATCATGTGGACTTCTATCAATGTGCAGGTTAGTTATTTGTAAATGTCAGCCATTAAAAAAAAAAAAAACAAACAGAACAACCCTAACCAATCAACAAACCAAACACATCAAACAGAAAACAGCAGCCTTCTCTCCATTCCTAAATCTGAAGTCCAAAAGTCAGTCGCTCGTCCTCTACGATTATTAAAATCAAAAGCAATCCCATATGCCAAGCTGGCATCACAGGAAAAGAGTTGTGTAGCAGTGTATATGCTTCCTCTTGGTCACCTGTCTACTGCATCCTTAGGCATATAACCTGGGGTTCAGCTCTACAACATTGTGCATGGATTTCTTTCTCAGTGGTGATCTGACTGGAAAGATAGCATTTGTATGTCTTAGAAGTGCTCAACACCCTGCAAGAGAAGTGTATGGTGAAGTACAAGTTTTGAAGGCAAGGAGACTTTCCTCAATTCCTTCTGTACAGGAGAAGGCCCCCGTTAACAACAAACACATAGGAGCCTTCTGAAGCCACCGTCTCCTAAAAAC
>JASSUY010004998.1:0-18562 GCA_032466535.1 Forpus xanthops
TTGTATTCTCTTCCCTTGTTATTTCCCTTATCATTATTATTATTGGTGGTAGCAGTAGTGGTTTGTGTTATACCTCAGTTACTGGACTGTTCTTATCTCAACCTGTGGGAGTTGCATCCTTTCGATTCTCCTCCCCATCCCTCTGGGAGCAGAGGGGAGGAAGAAGGGGGCAGAGAACTAACGATTTGCCAACTGGGCTTAAACCACGACAGGTGTAAACCAAGCCTTTTTACGTAGCAGAAAAGCAGTCGTGATAGACCAAAGAGTCAGAGCTTTGCAAATTAAGGAGATATTTTTGAAAGGGTTTGCGAAGAGTATCCTGTTTAACTTGGGGTATTGTGAAAGTAAGGCTGTGCGCCATCCACAACAGAATTTTCTGGACTTTCTATACTCTCCTTTTTTTTTTTTTTTTCTAATAATTGGATTTATTGTAGAAGCTGCACAGAACAGTTGATGTATTCCATAGTCATAGAAAAACCTGGCGTTTCCATCTGGCAAAAATGAAAAGTGGGAAGGATGTCTGTAAAAGAAATGGTATTTTAAAACTAATTCAAATACTGATATGCAAAATATTTTTACATTTATACCATTGGATAGATTCTGTTTTATGTAATTTGTGCAAAAAGTAGGTATTATAGGACATAATTGTTGCATTGCTCTTTTCTATATTCCTCAAGACAGCTGGAAGTATTGGCTTTGATAGCATCAGTTTTCAGCTTCTGTGGAAGGATTGTGTAAAGATGCCTCTGACCAACTACTCATGAGAACCATGCTGCAGAAGCCTCACAGGGACATCTCATGTGCAGCGGCAATCCTGAGTATTTTAGGGGCACTTTGCCATGGCAAGCATGCCACAAAAACTACCGAAGGCTCCTGGATTTCCATTAGTGTGGTTTTATAGCATGCAATTCTGTTCAAGTCTCTCAGTACTCATGTACAGGGGGTCCAATGAACTTTGGTTTTTGCCAGTGTTTGTAACTAAATTTAGCTATTCAACCCTTTTTTGCCTCCTGCAGAATTTAAAGTTCTTGGCAAATATCTGTTTGCCTCATTGACAGTTCTGGGTTTAACTTGCTGGCTGAAATATCAATAACTCTGAAGAAGGGGAAGATCTTTAATACAGTTCAGCAGTAACAAGAATAAGGCAAACAAGCAGCAACTGACCTTGTGTGTTACTAAATGTTAAATTTTTAAAATGTATTTAAGGTCACGTTGTTCTTTGTTATGCTGTTTTATCAAGTCCAGTTATGGAACCAGAGCTGTGCATAAAATAGCTGATTTACTGTAAGCTAGACTAGAAGCTCTGGAAGTGCATCCTTGGGAATGCTAGTAAGCAGCAAAAAAATGCTCTGGGGCTTGGCAGTAATATGTCATTGTTTGTACAGGATAGCTGAAGCACAGGAAGGAGATGTTGAAAAATTATACCTGAACCTTGATTAGGCAGGTTATGATGTGAGTGATACCCGCACAGTTTGCTGGCAGAGTAATGTAAAATGTCTTACAGTTCCCTTCTATGCACACATATATAATTTAGTAGTCGTTGATCAAAATAGAAAAGAGACATAAAATCAGTGACATTGAAGAGTTTTTCTCTCGTACGAGACATTTCAAAAGAAATCTGTGCTATATATCCGTGTCAGAGTCCTGGGCACAAAAGACTGATTTAGACAGCATATAGTTGCTTCCAAGGCAGCTCCAGTCTGTTTCTTCTTGGCGTGTTTATTGCAAGGTTTACAATAGATCTGAATGATGTTTTTATTTTCACAACAAAGGATATAATGAAGACATCAATTTCAGATTTTGTTATTTGTATTCATCTTGGAAGCAAGATTCACAGGGTTAGATTGAGTTAGTCACAACCATATTTACACAGAATTCTGTTGTTCATGACTGATTTTTATGTTCAGAAATCAATCGTAGGTATGAGAAGGGGAGATGAGTCCTAATCTGCACCCATATGCCACATGCCAGATGTGTGCACAAACTGCAAATTAAAGGCATAAAAAATATGCCCTGGGCTACCATGCTTTCCCTGTGTTGGTATCACCTCATTCCCCTTCCACTTTGCTTCACAGAACTTGAAATGTAATGGTGTTTAGCTGAAGGGAGGCAGAAAAAGGCATGAGTCTCTGCTAGGGTAGTTTTCTATGTGAGCAGTATGCTACACCATCACTGTTAGATATGATTAAATCTGAATGTCTTAGTATTTTTCCGGTATAGTAACACTTACGTGCTTCCTCTGCCTGGGGTTACAAAAATGCATGGGCTGTTTTCTTGGCTGGAAAAAAAGAGTTTTCCTTCTAGACTCAAGGATGTAGCCAGCGTTACCTCCAGTCTTTCAGGCTGCTGTGTAATTCACAGCTGGTTGCAGAGCTCTCAACAGCACAATACATACCCTTTCCTGCACTATTTTATTATTATTTTTTAATAGAAAAGAGAGAAGTTAGAAAATGAGAGATGAGAACTCTTTTATTTTTCTCACACTTGGCTCTAACAATGAGGAATTTTGATTAGCACAGTGGATGGTTAATCACATTTAGGCTGAGTAAATCACATTTAGGCTGTCTTAAGTTTCCTGCCTCGGGACCACTCAGCCATCTAAGTAACCCATCATAAATGGAGCAGAAGAAAGACCCTGTGAGATTTAGTTCATCCTCTCTAGATCATATTAAGATGCATGCTGTGGGTTGGAGAAGCCATAGATTTTCTTAGCCCCAGATGATTTTTAAAGCTGTTTCTGTGCAAGCTCATGGGATGCCTTCTCTTCTTTTTTTTTTTTTTGGTTTTGTTTTGGCTTTCCAGTCAGTGTAACAGTGATGGAAGTGCTGGTGATGTGATCAGCCTCTCCTGTGGGTGGGAGTCTCCAGGTGATATGGGGAAGGTAATGCAGCTCATGTTAATCACCCAGAGAATTCCTGCCCAGGGGCTGTTATATGTTTCACATTTAATGGAACTGGAGAGGGACGTGTTGGACTCTCTGTAAGTATCCTAGGATGGTGTCTTCAGTTGACTCTTCCTGTACCTGTGGTCTGGGTAGGATGGTAAATGACCAAATGTAAAATGGACATATGAGATATGGACTGTGTTAGTATATAAACCAGACTCTTTGAGTTAGTGTTTGTACGTGCTATCATCTATGGTGCTTAATAAATTATCTATTCTGTATTTCTTCTTTAAAATTCTTTTTCTCTTGTATTTTATTTAGAGAGAGATCTACAGTTATGTACCCTGAACAGCACTGAGGTTTTACCATTGCACTGTACTTTGGCAGGAAATACATGTGAATTCTTAACTGATTAATTATTGAAAGCATATCAGGCATGTTGCAAATCATGGCCTACTTCTTCCAAGCATGGTCTGGCCACGTGAGCAGGCATGTTTATCGCCATGGCAGTGCTGAGCTGTGTGGGACCACTCCCACGTGTGGGGCTAGGTGCTCATCTACATATTTTAATTGCATGCAGACTTTATAACTTTTTTTTCATAATCATTTTACTGAATCTATTCCAAAAGTTTTGTCTTTTCTTTCCATTTTCACTTAAGCCAAGTCATGCTGATTTTTTGCTACTGTTTGCTTCTAGAAAGAAATAGCTTAGAAGCCAAAGGAAATGGCAAAATAGGTGAAGAATCAAAGTCTGTGATGCTGTTATTGTGTGTTACAATCAGGTACCATCATGTTTGTGTTCCTGGGTTTGTTTTCTGACTCCTAAAGAAAACTGAGGAGAATTTTTCTATAGTGAACTATGACTGCGGTGGGAATATTTGCAGGGTTTGTTCTTCAGAGTCTAAATAGGTGGAAGGGATGGGGGACTTCTTTAGAAATAAAAGGACCGAGTGGAACAGATGGATGGCTTTGGTCTTTGTTTTTTTGACCTTGCCTTATGGAAGGCCTACTCAAGGCATCAAAAGGTACATTTAACTCACTGGGCTGTAAATAGGTGGTTCTGGCTGGACTTTGTTAGGCCTCCCTCTTCCTCTGCCCTGGCTCATCTAAGTGTTTATATGTGACAGAGATTTTTTTCTAACAGTTTTCTGAAAATGGTGCCAATGCATTCAGCAACATTTAAGTTCTTTTTTTTTTTGGCAGTAGCCTCTCACTGAAGTCTACAGTCTCACAGTAAACTGAAATCTAATAACTGCTTCCACATAAATTACCGGGAAGCACGGTGGTAGCAAGTTGAGTGACACCTGAGATGTTAATTCTTTGGAATACTGGCAGCTCTGAATATTTTTCAAATCAAATTAAACCACAAATCTGTTGCAAATTGGAAGGAATTCCAAGATCAACATTAAAATAATTAAGAGTCTGGAGAGACTGACTTGACATATGGGAAAGGTTTAAGAAGAAAACTACACATTAGCTGCATAATGATGATGAATGTGCAAAAAGTAGGAATTATGATTGCAATAATATTAATTAATGATGACTTGGCAGTTTCAATGGTAAAGGGGAAAATGCAGGGAAAAAGCCTGCCCCACTGCAGATCAGTGGCCAGTACTCTTTGGCATTAGCTTTTCACGTCTGACCCATATTTTTTGCTCTTTAATGACACTGTGGGATGACTGAAACAAATTCACCTCGACATAATGCATAGAAACCAGTCACATTTATCCCATTCAGCGCTCATATACTGGATACTCTCTCACCTATCCTTGGCTTTTTATCATATGCAGCCTTTAATGCTTTCTCCCTTTGATTTTCTAGCAAGCCACATCATTGTGATTTATTTTACATTTTCTTTATCCATAGCAATCAAACTTGTGTCCTCTTCTGTTTGGTTTCATCATTGTAGATAGTTGCAGCTTATAAATAACCTATACATTTGCTTGGATTTAACTAATGCCACTGCAATATCCCCACTTAAGAAAAATATCTGTTGGTTTGGTGTTTGGATAAGCATTGATATATGGTAGGATTTTTGACTGTGTGTTTGTGTATGAAGAAGGATTTTAAAGAAACCTCTCTGGAACACTTCTATCTCCATATTAGCACTGGGTCAGGAGATGATGGGCTAATGATGTTCCCCAGAGAGTCGGAGACTTTTATTTTAGAACTTTCTCCACTCTTTTTGAAGTGTTAAAAGTATAGTAATACTCTTCAGTAGAAATTGAGGTTACATTTAGGGCCTTCTTTCTCTTCTTTCTCCATCTTTGAAAGTTATGTACATCTGATAAAAAGATCTGCTTTATATGTGTCAGTGCTCAGTTTTCACTATCCTATCAGCCAGGAAATAAACTCATATCTGTTTAGGTTTTGTTTGTTTGGGTTTTGTGTAATGACAGCCAAATAGTGACAGTTGGGTCTTGGCTCCTTTTTCTTCATTAGTGCTTTATTTACAACGTAAGTCTTCTGAGGTTGCTTTTGAGGAAACAGAGGCAGTGTCTTTGCAATGCTAATGCAGCTGACCTTTATCCCTGGAAAGCAGATGCCTCCACTATGGGAACCACCAGTCTGGTATCTGGATGGACTTGAAATATCAGTAACAGGGACTTGTTGAAATAACCACCTCATGTACTCTTTATGATTCATATACCCAGATTATCAGAGGGATTGCTGGCTGCCCAGTTGTTACTCTGCTTCTTGCAAGACACAGCTGTTTTTAAGGGGGATGAATATACTCCCTGTTGCATGTGGTTTTTATTAACATAGTACTCTGCCACACTTTGGATGAATGATTCCTTTTGGCATCTAGAAACTGAGATTCATAAAAGTTCATTTGCCTATGGGCTTCTGCGCAGATTTTGCTGGTTTGGTTTTGCCTTCTAAATCTGCCAGTTTGGGGCATCAACTGTTTTTCCTGTACTGTGCAGCAGAAATGCTGTTTAGTGGCAGGGATGCTTGCAAAAAAGTTTTTTTGAATTGCTTGTGAGGATGCTGAAGGCAGAATCTGTCTTTAATCCCTAGGGCACAGGTGAGGTGAAATTCCAGATTTACAATACATTCCTTTCAGGTATTCAGGAAAAGTTAATTGATGGGTTCTGACATGGAGGAGGAAATGGCTTTGAATCACTGCACATTGGTAGGATTTCAGCTAGCTTTGAAGTGTGGATGTTTTACAATGTCACGTATTACTAGTTATTTTTGATCCAACTGTACATTTCAGTTCCCACAGATGCATTCTGAGAACTGAAAGAGAATGACTCTCTGTATTTAAAATGAATAAAATCTAGTTTACATGCAAGGAATGTGGTCTGTGTTGTAGCACCTGCACCAGTCTCTTCTAAGAGTGTTGTAGTTGCCTTGGATTCCATGGAGGAAAAGCTACTGTAAGACTGATGTAATTCAGAGTTAAATGAAGTCATCCAGCTTCTGTGTTTAAAGCTACACATTTGTCCTCAGTTAATTAACAGTATAAAATTGGCCTGCTTTTTCAGACACACAAGAGCATCCACAAGTCATCCTGAGGATAATAGAGCTGAGAGCACTCATTTGCATTGGTAAATGAGACCACTTTAATAAGTGAATAAGTATGTCCACAAGGTGCAACTTTATTCAGCATTGCTGTATACCCTTTTCCCTTCGCTGCTGCAAAGAAGTTAAAAAGGAAGTCTGTGACCTCAGATTAGTCATATGCTTTTAGGATACTAGCTTTGTTACTTGAAAATATAGCAATGGGAGATGTGACAATAAAAAAAGCTAATTTCTTCCTCTTTATTTCCCTTGACTTATTTTGATGAATGCAGCAACATTTCAAGTTTTTCTCAAATTCTTCAGCTGGTACAACACCTGAGTTCATTGACTATGCTTAAATAAAGCCAGAATAATTGTACAGTATAGTGCAAGGGACAGAGCTATAAACAGGTGTACTGACAGGGGCTTGTTTTAACATTGCTGGAGTGACATACTGTTTTAGTCAGCAAACCACCAGAGAAAACATGCAGTTCTGAATTTATGATGATGTGGGGAAGATGAACCATCTGTCTTTTCCATCCCTGATTTTGGTGACCCTTTTCCCAATTATGTTGGGAGTAATGTGCATGAACATGCATTATCACACAGTGTAATGCAAACTCCACTAAGGCAATGGTGTCCAGTTGTATCTTCAGGGATGGTGTTAGTCATAAACACCTCAGAAGTCAGCTTGAATGAACAATGCATTCAATTCAATTTAAAACCTTTTTGATTCTGATTACCATTACTTGGCCCAGTTTCCGTTCTGCTCTATAGGATGTCAGTCTACATGAAGCTCTCAATCCTCTTTCAGGATAAATTCTCTCTAGTACCCACTTTCTAGCTGTAAGATAATTCACAAAGCTAATAAAGGAATGATCATTCAGACTGAGCTTGTTGCTATGAGACTGCATGACTAAGATAACAACACAAGTCATTTTTATATATCTGCTATATCTTACACAACGGAACTCATTTATGCTTTATTTGGATTGAATCAGGTTATCGTTGCAACTTAGTTTGGAGATTGTTTCAACTTGGAATGAGCCCTTATTTCTACTTTTTTTTTTTTCCCTAGAGGATACTTTTTAGGTTCCATTTCCTCTTTGGTTATGGACCCAGATCATAATAACTGTTCATCTGGTTGTGCAATTACAGCAGGATTGATTTCTGAGCTGATCAAAATCTAACATGTTTTTAAAGGGTCCTTGGTAGAATATGATTTGACTTGTTAAATAGCAAATGTATTCCTTTGACTGAATCTTCAGTATTGGATGCCTAATTCTTTTACAGAAATATTTCTTTTACTCAATATATATGTATTTGGTATATGTGTGTGTATATCTATATATCTATCAATGTGTTATACAGCTGGATTACCCCTTTGCCTTCGTAATAGAGAATGATGAAAGGTATTATATCAAAAACCACGTCTCTAACTATCTTGTGTTTCTGCAGTTTCTGTATACTATTTAAACTCTGTTTTTCTGTAAAAGTCAACATCAGAATTTATTATTTTGTTTTACAAGGAATATGTTTTACTTTCTTAGTGTGATGAGGAGTTTTCGAATATATATAAAAGAAGGTGTAGGTATCAACAAGAATATACTCAGTTTGAAACAGTAACTCAGATAAGAATGAGATCTTTCTTTTATAGGAATTCTGAAATGACAATATTGTCAAACATTAATATTGCTTAATACTTATCTTGCAGTATTATGACAGTTTACCTCCCATTTCTCAGTGTTCTGAACCTTCTGCAGCTTCCAAATATCCTGGGTCCCTTGATAGCTTCTACAATGCAGTTATATGCTGTGTCAGTACAATATGATTGGAAATTAGAGATGTATGTAGGGGTATAGCAAAATTAGCAGAGTATATTGTAAAAATAGACAATCCAACAAGCCATACAGCACTGAATGAATTATTCATTTCCATAGCTAATGACATTGACTCATCAAGTTAGAATTTTACTTAAATTGAAAGAGGAGGTGGAATTCAGTTTGATTTAAGACACCCCAATGTAGATGTCTTCATGTAAGCTCACATTGTAAGAAACAGAGGTGAACGATCCAGCTAGACCCAAATCAGCTGTTTATTTACAGGTTCTAAGCAGCAGTCATCATAGGGTTAGCAGATCCAGCACAGGTAAGCTTTTTGAGTTTTGCTGGGTACAAGCAGAGTAAGTTACTCTTTCCATGGATCCGAGCATCTTATCTGTGGGCAACTCAATTCCATGTTAGGTATCTAATTTACGCTTACTGAGTTCTGTAGGTTACACTGAAATGGGATGTCTATAGCCCGAACTGGTTTCCCAGTTACAGGTCTAGCAGTGCTTTTTTAGATGCTGTGGTGTGTCCTAAGTGCTCTCCAACTGCTTTTACATTCCTCCCATAGAGCCTTTGCTGATGTTTTGAATATCCATGGGGTGCTAGGCTAGATGTGACTTCTTAGCTTGGTGTGTGTTTATGCAGTGGAATCCTGCCTAACGCTAGGCACTAGCATTTCTAGGCAGGATACTAGTAGGCACTGCATTTAGATATCTAAATCTGGAACTGAATGGCACTCAATCACTAGCAACCAAGCAGATGCAGTTTTTCTTTTTAAGAGTTTAAGTACAAGAGACTGAATATTACATGGGATATTGTCTAGTTAAAACTTTATCTGTTCATCCGAATACTGGGTGGTAGTTGACTGTGGGAATGGTAGTGAGAGGATGGCTGGTATTAATTAACTGCAATATGACAGCCTTTCCCAACTGGACCTTCTCTGGCCCATCCTTCTGTGGATGATCACAGACTATGAAAGATATGTTGCAAAGATCAGAAAACACACTGGGTAGCTTAAGACAGTTTCTTTGAAGTTGTAAGGGTCTTTCTGGCTTAGGAGATGGGAATCTGCTGCTGACTCATTGAGCAAACAAGAAATGAAGGAAGTTGCATAAGTCGCGTCTGTCATGTCTGAGCCAGCTGGTGATTGCCTCATGTGAGGAGAGTATAGCCTGTTCTCAGAGGGTCTTCAATCAAGGTCAGTGAGAGACTGGAGCTACTTTATGAAGCAAGTTTTAAAAAGGAACAGTGGAGTTATTTAAGGTTACATGGTTGTGCTGTAGTGAAGTCAGCAGTTTTCTACACATTCACAGTAAAATCAAGGTGACTATAGCTATGTTGTATATTAGACAGGTTTTCAGGATAGATACAGTTGATATTATATGGATATCATGTCTGTTTGCATTCTATTGTTGGAAAAAAAAATTCCAAACATGGGTGTAAGAAAAGGCAGAGGGTAAGAGAGATAGCTGTCATCATTTGTAAGAGGAGACAAAGCATTTCTTATTTTTACCCAGTACTTCGAAGTCTTCTCTTTTAATATTCTAGCTGTAAGATTTTTCTTTGAATGAATATGAAAGTTTCCTGTTTGGACAGAGAATAATCCCTGGATTATTTAATTTCAGACAATGTGTGAGCATGGAAACTTTTAATTCTTTATAATTTGATTCAGATTGTCACATGGCATATCCAGTAGTCATTGACTCCTGAAACAACTTAGAAGTGTCATTTGTTTCTCATGAAATGTTTATAAGAGATCAAGCTGCTTTATGCCAAATGGCAAACTGTTTCTTTAACTCATGTTTTATGCTGTCAGTCATTATAATTTAGTATTTGTCATCTTCTTTGACAAATCCTTCCAAGGTTTGTCTCTGCAATAGATCTTTATCAATAGGACTCCCTTTTGTCAGTCTTTTGGACTGATGATTCTTGACTTACAAAACCAGATGTACTTTGCTGCATCAGAGTGCTTCTTCAAATAAGAGATTCATTTCTATAGCAAGAATAATTCTGAAGTAGCCTTATGAGTTTTGCAACCCTTTCTTCTGGCTATGTGCTTGAGAAGTGGCCTTCTGGTTTGAGTAGAGGACTTGCTTGTGTTTGTAAACCCCTTGACCTTAGCAGGAGTTGCATCCTTGGTAGTCCTTCTCTGCACATAGAATTATGCTGAAATCTACCCTGAAATGCGTTGGTGTGCAAAGTAAACATATGGGCTTATCCACTTCACTGACTCATCCTGTGCCTGTGTTCCTATGCGTAATCCCAAAGAAAGGCTCATCTTTTTAGTTCCACATATAACTTCTGATTCACAGTGAAATGTGCTGATGATTCTGAAGCCAGTCTGTGGCTGATCCTGCACAGATGCGTAACGTGGAAGCTAAACTCATGCTTTTTCTGCCCTTCTAATTTGTCTAAAACTAGTTCCAGCTTCTGAATTTTCTCTGTCTGTGTTTGCCTGCTCATCTAACTGAACAAAGACAGAGTAATTGGCAGGATCTCTCTACAGCACTCAGAAAGAGTGGGCCAACAAGGAGGAACAAATAGCACCTATTGAAAAAATATACTGGAACCCATCCATAAGGTTTTGTTCTGCTGATGCCCCAAGGAACACTGGCCAAATCATCATCATCAATTTGAAAAGTCACATTGATACAAAAGGAAGCATTGCTGTCTACAGTGCATTCCCGTGTAACATAGCCCTAAAGTTCTTGGGTGAAATTTCCATTTAGAGAGTGAAGTTTCAGATTGTGAGGCAGTGTTTCTGAAAGTACTGTTTCTGTAAAGGACACTTGATATTTTTCCTGAGGGTATTCTCAATATACAGAGCTGTTCTGTCTTGCCTTTTTTTTCCCCTTTTTTAAGAAAACACCAGTGGTTTTGAGGCATCTCCAAGACTGAACTAGAAAACTGAAAACAGAAATGATTTCAGAAATGGTAATCAATTTACTTTCCTGAAATCAGTCCTCTTTACAATTTATGTAATCAGATGTGCAATAGTTGAGGCCCTCCCCATCGCATAACAAAAAACTTTGACATTCTTGATATTTCTCTTCAGATCCAGGAGCTCTGTTAACAAGTTTAGCAGTAAAATAGGAGGCTGCTCTACCTAAATGCTTTGTAGGAGTTCTTGTAGGAGTACTTTTTCTTCCTGAAAATCTTCCAAATCATCTTAAGAAGACTGTATCTGTTTCCTACTGTCATTCTATACTGCAATCTTTTCACATCAACTTAGTATACCCTTAGGAAAAATGGTTCAAGGAATTGCATCTCTGTATTTTTAAAGTAAAAGGTATGCTGGTCAACACTTGCAGCCAATTGGCTTGACTAGTTTGTAACTCAAGCAGCTCCAAGTCAAAAATCACTGTTGCCTTTTGTGGGTGTCCTCTGAAATTGTCACAAGAAGGCAATGAGAGTAAAGTATCTTAATGGTTTATTATTTACTTTTTTTTTAACCTCATGTCTTGCTTTGGGAATGAGCATTTTGTGAAATGTCAAGGTACTTATTTATTTGCAATTTATTCCTTCATTTTACTTACTTGTTTCAATATGTTTGCCTTCCAATATATTAATAAGAGAACTGTGCATTTAATTTAAATGGGGAACAGAATTTCATTGTGAATACTTATTTTCTAATGCAAAATAATATTTGAGTGGTAGACTGTTTAATCATGCAATGAAAAATGAAGTTATACTATCCCAAATATCTGTCTTTGCAGATACTGAAACTAATTTGTAAATACTTCCTAAGTTAATGTCCAAGTCACATGGAAATGGAGATTTAGACTGGACTGAGAAAGATAAGCAGCTCTGAGTCACACAGACCAATCACTAGGGAAAATACATTGTCAGCAACAGTAATTACAGCAGGTAATTGTGTCATTTACCCTGTTACAGACCAGTAAATGTGATGAGTTTGGAACATACCAGCTGTCACACAGTGTTAACTTTGATGTTCAGGGTTTGGAAACCTGTAGTTGAATCCTTTCATGATGCTGTAATTAAAAAAAAAGAAGATAAAGGTTTCACACAGTTCAAAGCTGGCAAAAATGGCCAGTTATTTTTAACATAAGAGGACTGATTTCTGGAAAGGTGGGAGTTCATCAAGAGTAATCTGTTTTCATATTTTCCTCTGTTTTTAATAAGTTCAGAGTGTGCATATGGTTGGTGGGAAGAATTTATTATCTTCTTGCTAACTCTTCAGAAGTGAAAATGGATGTAGATTGCAACTTCTGTCTGTATCATGTCAATGATTGGGAGGTAAATAGACGTGGTTGGTAGTAGCCTGAATAGCTATTCCAATCTGATTGAATACCCGTTTTTTACTTTCTTAGTACACCTCCCATGGAGTGAGCTTCATCTCAGTTTGAAGTCTTCCAGAATTTTTCACAGCATCTCAGCTTAAATCCTGAATTTTTTTGAAGAGGAGACATGTAAAGAAGCTTTATTTTGGTGCTTGATGATTCATGTCCCAAAAAAATAGTCAGATTTGGGGACACTGCTTCAAATGCTCCTTATAGTGCTACTCAGTACTTAGGGTACCAGTACTGTTTAATATCTTCATCAGTGACATAGACAGTGGGATTGAGTGCATTGTCAGCAGCTTTGCAGATGACACAAAGCTGAGTGTCATGCCCAAGGTGACATACCCAAGGTGCAGGATGCCATCCAGAGGGACTTGGACAGGCTTGACAGCTGAACCCATATGAACCTCATGAGGTACAAAGGGGCCAAGTGCAGGGTGTTGCACTTGGGTTAGGACAACCCCCAGTATCAATACATGCTGGGGGCTGGAGGGATTGAGAGTAGCCCAGAGGAGAAGGACTTGGGGGTACTGGTGAATGAAAGATTGGATATGAGCAGGAGAGTGTGCACTTGCAGCCCAGAAGGCCAATTGTACCTTGGTCTGCATCCAAAGGAGCATGGCCAGCAGGTCAAGGGAGGTGATGCTGCCCCTCTACTCTGCTCTGGTAAGACCCCACCTGGAGAACTGTGTGCAACTCTGGAGTCCTCAGTACAGAAAAGACATGGACCTGTTGGAGAGGAAGCTGCAAAAATGATCAGATGGACAGAGCACCTCTCCTGCGAGTAAAGGCTGAGAGAGTTTGGGTTGTTCAGTTTGGAGAAGGGAAGACTCCCGGAAAACCTTATTGTGGCCTTTCTGTTCTTAAAAGGAGCCTATGAGAAAGATGGGGAGAGACTTTGTAGCAGGGCCTGTTGTGATATGTAAGGGGTGGTGGTTTTAAACTGAGAGGGGGAAATTCAGGCTAGATGAGAGGAAGATATTGTTTACAATGAAGGTGGCAAAATCCTGGAACAGGTTGCCCAGAGATGGTGCATGCACCATTCCTGGAGATATTTAAGAACAGGACGTATGTGGTTCTGGACAGCCTGATGTAGATGACGTCTGTGTGCATTTGGTTGGACTAAATGACCTTTTGGAGGCCTTTCCAACCCAAACTATTCTGCGATTCTATGATTCTATAAAGGAAGTAGGATTGCAAATGTGAAATCATCCTTGGAAGACAGTAGTATTAGGAATATGGAATATCTGGTCAGAATTCACTTTTTTTCTTAACTTTGTGGTTTGATTCTGTTTTTCATATGAATATACTTCTCAATTTTCTCATATTTTTCAAATTAATATATTTCTTCTCTTCTCAAATATTCATATTTTGAATATCTAAGACCTGAACAATATCGAAGACTTAATGTCATCTGTGGTTCTGCTTATTAGAGCAATTCATAGTGGTTTTAAACAGGACAGGTAGTTTGATGGCAGAATTTTTTAGATTTGTAAAGTTTAGTAAAATGTGCTTGTGCAAATATCAATTTATAATATAAAACGCACATTTGTATCCATATATGTAAATACAGAAATAATTATTTGTAAGCCTGGTTTACACTAGTGGTTGAACTGTGGCAGTAGATACGTGGTATGGTCTAGAAAATCTACCCATGAAACAAGTTAGCCAGCCAATGCTGAGTTTCATGCTATGCAGGCGGGGAAAGGAAGATAAAAGCAAGTTTCATTGCATCTCCACTACTATGCCGTGCTGGTTTTTCTTAGAAGCAGCACAGATAGTTCTGCAGGTTGTCTCCTGTCATCAAGGGCTATATCTAAACTGCAGAACCCGGGAAGACTTCCAGGCTTCCAAGGATGCATAAAAAGGACATGGAACTGTTGGAACAAGTCCAGAGGAGGACCACGAGGATGATCAGAAAACTGGAGCACCTCCTGCATGAAGATAGGATGATAGAGTTGGGGCTGTTCATCCTGGAGAAGAGAAGGCTGCGTGGAGACCTCCTAGCAGCCTTCAATATCTGAAGGGGCCTATAGGGATGCTGAGGAGGGTCTCTGCATAAAGGACTGTAGTGAGTGGATAAGGGGTTACAGGTTCAAACTTAAACAGAGTAAGTTTAGATTGGATGTGAGGAAGAAGTTTTTTAGTGTAAGGGTGGTGAGGCAGTGGAATGAGTTGCCCAGGGAATTTGTGAATGCTCCATCACTGGCGGTGTTCAAGGTTGGGTTGGACAGAGCCTTGAGTGATATGGTTTAGTACTAGGTGTCCCTGCTCCTGTCAGGGGGGTTGGAACTAAATGATCTTAAGGTCCTTTCCAACCTTAACTATTCTATGATTCTATTCTATCTGAATGGGCATATCATACAGGCTTGTGAAAAATACATGTTAATTAAACAGGTTTTTTTTTTCATTTTTATTTTTTTAATGTTGCTTTCTCTACTGTCTGTTTTGGTATCTTTTATCTTGAGTGCAGTCAAAACATACTGCAAAGACCTGATTTACATAAGAAATTATGAGTATGGAAGTAGGGTTACCCAAAGGACTGTTCCCACCCTCCCTCATTTCAGAAAATGCTTTTTAATCAAAGAGTAATGACCAATCTTCAGGACGGGTAATTAGAGCCAGGAAGATTGTACAGTGAATGCATTAATGTTGTAAATGCCTCTGTTATATACTTAAGTAATGCATGAGTATGCTGTTGAAGAGGATGCTAGGCTTTTATTAAAAGCTTTTCATCCAGAGAGTAGGGTAGGCTGACAATGGTATTTTCACAGAAAAGGAGCAGGTTTAATGCACCAGTTGATGAAACACCTGAATTAGAAGACAGAGTGGTCCACGAATCCTAATCAATGCCATCTTTTTCACGTTTTTTTTTGTTTTCACGTGCTTTCACACACAAATATGCTAACAATTGCTTTGTAAATAGGGAAAGAACTTTTCAGGATGCACTTAGTCCTATATTTTCCTTGTCTCACCCTTTCAGAGCACTTTCATAATATTCTGAATTTTTCCACAAAAAGCAAAAAGTAAAAAAAACCCCACTCCCAACCATCTAAACAGAAGGTGTGTATTTACTCCAAATGCTTCTCTCTTCTTTTTGTTCATCTATATTTTTTATAGCATTAAATTGCCTTCCTCAAAGAATTGTGCTAATTTTGAGTTTCCTTCAATAAAAAGTTCTTTTTACAGTTTCTAAGTCTGATGTAAAAGAGAAAAAAGATGGGCATGTTTTCATGATCTTTAGTCTGAGCCATTGGATTTTCTTTGATCCACAAGGTTTTCACAAAGAAAAAATGTACCAGAGATTTTAAAGCACTCTTACAATTGCAGGCTACTTCAAATTGTTTACCACAGTCTATTAGGAAAATTATTAAAGTGAATCTCTTTTATTTCTGTGTGATTGCTCACAAACACATTTATACTTAAAGGAAATAGCCCAGAATATGTAACTACAAAAATATTTTTATATGGAATGGTGAAAATATTTGAGCGCAAGATTGCTATTAACCTCCTGTTCACCTTAAAAATGGTAGTGAAATAGCTGTTATTCTTGCTGTAAATTTCCTCCTGATCATTTTTCATCTATGTATGTTTGTTCATGAAAACAAACACAATGCAAATGAATTAAGTGCTTATGAACTTTCATTTAATATTACTCAGATAAAAGACCATGTACCTATGCAAATGGTTTCAAAACAGTTTATCCTCAAACTAAAGTACAGATGTAAATATTACCTCTGTCTTGAATTAAAAGTGGTTAGTTTTTTTTTCCCAACCAGGCAACAATTTTTGTGAAACACATTCACCCTTAATCAATATTGTCTAAAGAAATGTTTCAAAGATAAAAAGAAGAATATAAACAAAATTAAAAAGAGAGATCATTTTCTATATAAAGAGTTTCATTTTTATTCAAAAAAAAAAGCTAATAAAGATTCCTTGATAACTTGTTTATCTGTACTTTGAAATACTCTGCAGACTCAGAAACTTGGAATGGAAAAAAATCAAATAGACCAAACAAAATGAAAAGAAATCTATCTTCAGATACTCAGTTGTCTCATTCTCGAGCTTATCAATAAACTACAGGGCCATTATCACCTTTACAGGACCTATTTTTCACCATCCTACACTAACATCCTACATTTACAGGAAATGAGGTATATCAGATATCAGCATTTACAATAGTAATTACTGCCCTTGAAAACATGGGCCAAAATGAGAATCAATATTGTACATATAGAATCCCTTCTTGTTATCCTTACCATCCCTAACCAAGTTTAATCCTAAGTGGGCCTTAGCTTTCCCAACCTGGTCCCTCGCTTCCCTGACAACATCCCTGTATTCTTCCCAGGCTGCCTGCCCCTGCTTCCACCTTTTATAAGACTCTTTTTTGTTTTGAATTTTCCTCAGCAGCTCCTTATCTATCCAAGGAGGTTTCCTGGTCCTCCTGCAGTACTTCCTTCTAGTAGGGCTGTATCACTCCTGAGCTTGCAGTAAGTGATCCTAGAATATTAAACAACAGTCTTGGGCCCCCCTGCCCTCTAGGGCTATATCCCATAGAAACTTACTGAGCATGTTCATGAAGAGGCCAAAGTCTGCTCTCTTGAAGTCCAGGGCAGTGAGCTTGCTTCATGCCCTTCTCACTGTCCTGAGGACCGCGAAATTGACCATCTCATGATCACTGCAATCAAGGCTACCCTGGACCACTACATTTCCAACCAGCCTTTCCCTGTTAGTGAGGATGAGGTCAAGCATGGAACCTCTCCTTGTTGGCTCCTCTATTACTTGCAGAAAGAAGTTGTCTTCCGCACAATTGAGGAATTTCCTGAATTGCCTGTGCTGGGCCGTACCATTCCTCCAACAGATATCAGGGTGTTTGAAGTCCCCCATGAGAACAAGGGTCTGCAAGCATGAGGCTATTCCTATCTGTCTATAGAGTGCTTCATCCACCGAGCCTTCTGGTCAGGTGATATGTAACAGATCCCTACAATAATGTCTCCCATCACTGTTCTCCCTTTAACCCTGACCCACAAACACTCTCTTGACTGCTAAATTGTGTCCAGATCGAGTTCCATACTCTCCAGCTTATCCCTAACATAAACAGCAACTCCCCCTCCCCATCTACGAGGCCTGTTTTTCCTAAAGAGCCTGTAACTTTCCATTTCAACACACCAGTCATAGGAGCCATCCCACCATGTCTCTGTGATACTTATGATACCATACCCCCATAGACGTGCACACATCTCCAATTCCTCTTGTTTGCTCTCCATGCTAAGGACACTTGTACAGAGGCATCTGAGCCGAGCTCCAATTGAAGCCAACTCACTGGCTGGAGCAACTGAAATATCTCTCCATTTGCTCTGAGCGTTACCTATAGGTGTTGGAAAGTGACTGGGTGTGTTGGGGTAATGTCTTGGTTTAAGGTCCTGTCATGGGTTCAGCAGCAGCAGTCATTTTTCCCCTTTAAGTAATAGCTGGTGTAGCACTGTGTTTTTGTTTTTTGGCTTGGGAACAGTGCTGATAACACCAGTGTTTATAGTTATAGCTTAGAGTGTTTAGGCTGGCCAAGGACTTTCTGAGTTTCATGCTCTGCCAGGGAGGAGGGGAGCCGGGAAGAAGTTGGGCGGAAGGAGAGACAGGGCACCTGACCCAAACTGACCAAAGAGGTATTCCATACCACAGCATGTCATGTCCAGGAGGTAGAACCGGAGGGGGCAGAGATCAGAAAAGATGGTGATGGTGGTGCAGAGGGGGTGTGCACGGCGTGGGCGGGATTTGGTATGAGGTGATGGGGTGCACTGCGTAGTCGAGCTTGGTATCAGGTGATGGGGGGGCACTGCTCGGCGTGGCTAGGTATCAGGTGAAAATCTGTTGTATTCTCTTTCCTTGTATTTTCTTTTGTATTATTATCGGTGATAGCAGTAGTGATTTGTGTTATACCTTAGTTACTGAGCTGTTCTTATCTCGACCTGTGGGAGTTGCATTCTTTTGATTCTCCTTCCCATCCCCTCGGACTGGGGAAGAAAGAGGGGGGAGTGAGTGAG
>JASSUY010005007.1:0-45454 GCA_032466535.1 Forpus xanthops
GCAATCCCAGGCACAGCTCCAGGTTGGGCAGAGAAGAGATTCAGAGCAGCCCTGAGGAGAAGTACTTGGGGGTGTTGTCTGATGAGAATCTCAACGTGAGCCAGCAGTGTGCTCTTGCAGCCCAGAAAGCCAACTGTATCTTGGGCCACATCGGAAGAATAGTGATCAGCAGGTTGAAGTAGGTGATCCTGCCCCTCTACTCTGCTCTTGTGAGACATCACTTGGAGTATTGTGTGGATTTCTGGTGTCCTCAACATAAAAAGGACATGGAACAGCTGGAAAAACTCCAGAGGAGGGCCACAAGGATGATCAGGGACTGGAGCACCTCCCCTATGAAGATCAGCTGAGAAAATTGGTGCTGTTCAGCCTGGAGAAGAGAAGCCTCTATGGAGACCACATAGCAGCCTTCCAGTATCTGAAGAGGGCCTAGAAGGATACTAGGGATAGACTCTTCATGAGGGACTGTAGTGATAGGACAAGGGGTAATGAGTTCAGACTTCAACAAGGGAAGTTTAGACTCGATATAAGGAAGAAGTTCTTTACTGTAAGGGTGGTGAGGCACTGGAACAGGTTGCCAGGGAAGTTGCGAATGCTCCATCCCTGGCAGTGTCAAGAACAGGCTGGACAAAGTCTTGGGTGACACGGTCTAGTGAGAGGTGTCCCTGCCCCTGGCAGGGGGGTTGCAACTAGATGATGTTAAGGTCCTTTCCAACCCTAACTATTCTATGATTCTGTGATTCTATGATTCTATCAAAACATGAAACTGCGGTTTATAATCTCTTGTAAGCACAAGTCATATTCATTAATACTATCGGGAAATTCAAATGTTTGTTTTGTTTCTCTGGAAATGAGCTATTTTTTGGACTTACATATATTCTAAATAAAAAATAAATCATCCAATTTTACGACAAAGCCAGCTCGAATTCTAGAGAAGCTGAAACTGTTCTTCAGTGCCATTTTTGCCTAGGAGATCTATGCAAATACATAGGTCTGCTTGAGAGAAATCTTGAGCTATTTTAATCAACAAAAAAGACATCAGACTGATTTGGAAAAGTCTATGACAGTTTTTAAATCCCTTCCCACTATATCCAATGCAAGAACTGCAGAATGTCTATTCTGTAAGCCATAACATATGACTGTTTATCTTTACCTATTCATAGGATGGGCAGCATTAATTTCAAATACACTAAAACTTCCTGAATGTTAAAATCCATTTTTCAGATCCTTCTCAGATTAATTTTGAGTATTTGATGATCTGAGAAAGATGAAAATAAATGCTAAAAATTCCTACAGGACTCTGCCGGCTTTGACACAACAAAGAAAATTCTCTAGCCTAAAGCAAACTGTAAAGACTTTTAGCATTTCTAAAACCACCTAAAAATACTCTAGAGGGCATGAGGATATGTTAGTGACAAAGAGCTTTACAAAGTTTTTGCAAGCATTATAATAAAGAAGGTGAATATAGAGAGCCAGTATCTTTCCTTTCTCTTCATGTGGTAACTGAGGCAGAGAGACTCCATGCTATGAAGTGGTCTCCCCTTCATTTTCACATTATTTTCTTCTTTTTTTTTTTTTTTGCACACCCTTCTCTAGCTGCAATTTGGTTATTTCCACCATCTATTAAAGTGAGCAGAATGGTGATAATTGCTGATCAACAACTTTCCTGTGACTTTCAGGCAGAAAACAAGTTCAAATATTTTTTCAAGCAATGACAATTTAGCTAGTTGTTCATTTCTGCTAAATACTTAACAGCATACAATATGGAGGTTTTTAAATAATTTATGGGATTTTTTAATGATCAGGATTTTAACACTATAGAACTATGTACTCTATTTTTGTTTCAAGGTAATAAAAACTTTGAAAAGCATATTAAATTCTAAACATCGCATTCATTTATGAATGCTTTATAAACACAAATTAAAGACTATTTATTCAAATTCCATTAGCGAAAGGGAATTATCAAATAAACAAGAATTAAATTTTGTCTCTTTGGCAAAGATTGACACAGATGATACTCAAACTTCAAACTATATTTATATGATCTGTATATTAATGTACTTCCATAAACTTCCATAGATTTCTCTGAAACGTCCACCTTTTGAGAGAAAAGGAGAATGAAGCTCAGTCTAGCCAAAAGAAGCAAGTGATAGTTATCTGGAAAAAGGTTCCAAAGACTGCAACTTCACACTTTTTCATTCAAGGCAATGTCAAAAAAACCCAAGGATTATGGGGGAGGGAGGAACCAACCATTTCTTCCTGCTTCAACAGATCTAGTAAATTACGTGTTTGTACACATAGGAAGCCTTGCTCTGTAAACAGACCTCAATATTTGCAAGCACCTCTTAACTTCTTTTGTGCATACCTTTTCAATTTTTGCTTTTGAAGAGTCTATTTCAGAGTTTAATTTCAAAACTTCTCAATGCAAGGAAACTTTATTTAATTTTACAGATATTGTATATTAAACCGGAATTTGTTTTCATACTTTCAGACTTTGTGAAGATCTGAGGTAGACAGGACAGGACTAGCAGAGGAATCTTCTGTCTGTGATTAATCACAAATTTTAAGTAAATGGCAGTAGAAAAAAACTACAAACATGAAAGCTCAAGTTGCAACCTGTATGTTATCTGATTTTCAACAGATAAATTTAATATGAAAAGTAAAATTGCTCTCTAAGCTTTGGCAAACTGATCAAGATATCCTGCAAATTTACAAGACTTAAAAATCATTTAGGGCATTCATTGTCTCTCAAAATTAAGCTTACTTTCTTACAAACCATAATTTCAGATTATGCCATTCTAGAAGTTATACACTTCTCTGAAAACATCTTACACCATTCTGAGGTGTTTCTATAGTGCTTCAAAGATAATATTTAAATTAAAATAGCACAAACACAGGCATTTGTTTGAATACTGATTTTAATGTAAGCACTATCAATCCATTTACTAGGCCAATTATTAAGCATTCTATTTTCAGATGTCATTTGATACCACTTGCACCGATCGGCCAGGTAGGTGTTCTGTTATTTAAAAGTGCAAGAAAACATAATTCAGGTAATTTATCTTCATACGTATAATGTGATTAAATCCTTAAAATACATTTCTGACCTAAATTATTTATTTTTGTCAAATAAGTTTAAAATTCTTCCCACATAAGGCCTCAAAATTTGCGATACCCTTGATTTTCTTTATATATATATATGCACTAAGTCTTTCTCTGAATGGCATCTGTCAATAGCCCAATATGATAGCATTCAAACAGTCATTATTGTTCATAACAACCATTAATATCTATTTTATGATTCCATGATTATCTGAAGATGCAGAACTTCTGCTATTTTATGACTTAGCTACACCGTGCAATAATTTTGCCCCCTCCATCCCCATTATTATGGACACAATGTGTCCAGCACAAGAAATGCTTTGAGAAAAGCTGTTCCTGCAATGAGATATTTCGACACAAATATCTTTTCTCATCAAAGGTGAAAAGTACATTGTCATTCATTTCTAATTTCAGCCTCTATTCTGTCAGTACAGAAAGATGCCAACTCCCTGTTGTGATGTCATACACTGACACAAAACTACATTGGACTTTGTCAACTCTTGGTATTTGCCAAGATTAGTCACAATTAGCATTGATACACACTGATAAAGAGACTTTATACTAATAAACTCTAACTGCATTTCAAGTCAAGAAAAGGGCATTAGGGTTTCTGCTTTCAATGCTTGTTGAATCATCATCTAAGACAATGGAAAAAACTTCATTTCAAATTCTTGTTTGGAAATGTGAAGACATCAAACTGCAAAGGCAACAGTGATTTCACACTCCAAGAATCAATTTGAAAAGATGTACAGATATTAAAGATTAAAATGAACTATTTAGTGTTCTACAATTAGTGTTAACATCCAGGCTAAAATTACGAGTGGGGAAATAGCTGAACGAAAGCGGTAACCATTTGAGAATGCAAAGCCTTTGAGAAATTCTAATTCTGGCCAAAACAGCATTACACAATCTAATTCAAATTACAGATACACTCATATTAGCGTATATCAGGAGAAGAGATAAATAAATCCCCCTCATTAGTTCTGCTTAAAATGGAGGCTCTTTTTAATTTTCTGAAAGTAATAAGAAAATGCTTATGATTCAGTATAAGCTAGAAGTTTATTTTACATCTTATTAAGAATTATTTACAGCTGTTAAAATCACCACCACAGCAAAAACTTCAGAGCACTTGACATAATAGTCCAATTGCTGTTCTTGGTAATTTCAAGATGTTGTAATTTAGAAGTCCAATTATTAAATTTTTATAAGGTCTCCAAGTTATTAACCAACATAGCACAAATAAGAAACATTACTGAATTACCTGGGGTTCATAAATTTTTCATATAATCAAAAAATCATAGAATACCAGGGTGGATGTGACTTCAAGGGTCATCTGGTCCAAACTTTCGTGGCAAAAGCATGATCTAGACAAGGTGGCCCAGCACTCTGTCCCGCTGAATCATAGAAGTGTCCAACACTGAGGATTCCAATTGGAATCCAAAGATTATTCCAACAGCTAATCGTTCTCATTGTGAAAAATTTCCTTTTGTGCTCAATGAGACTCTCCTCAGGAGTTTTTGCCTTCTTTAATGTCAAGGATGTAACTTTTCTCAAGGAGAGCATGAAATACTATATAGCTTCTAATACCTCGTTCTCAACTAAGAATTAGATTTCCTTTTTCTTGAGCTATGACTATTAGTCTCTTTTTAGCTATGTATTCTCCATTTCATAGAAACCACACATGGGAAAACTTATCCCAAATGGTTATGAAAGCATACAATTGAAAGAAATATAAAAGTGGGGTAAAATCAAACGCTTACTAAAAGATCACATTTTTAAAAGACATTCCTTATGAATTATTATTCCAGTTTCTATTCTTTCTAAAACAAGAAAATCAAACTAAAATGCACAAAATGTATTGGATCTTTTCTGTGGATTATAATCTTTATGGGAATAACACTGAATAAGTCCCATTTTATTATACAGATATATAAAAGAAATATCTAGGTTTCTTTAAGAGATAGACATGTATGTGTATGTGTACGTTCTGTGCTTGCAGCCCAGAAAGCCAGGCGTGTCCTGAGCTGCATCAAAATTAGTGTGACTAGCAGGTTGAAGGAGGTTACCCTACCCATCTACACTGCTCTTGTGAGATCTCACTTGGAATATTGTGTGCAGTTCTGGTGTCCTCAACATAAAAAGGACGTGGAACTGCTGGAACAAGTCCAGAGGAGGGCCACAAGGATGATCAGGAGACTGCAGCACCTCCCCTATGAAGATCAGCTGAGAGAGTTGTGTCTGTTCAGCCTGGAGAAGAGAAGGCTGCGTGGAGACCTCATAGCAGCCTTAAAATACCTGAAGGGGGCCTATACGGATGCAGTGGACAGTCTATTGATTAGGGACTGTAGTTAAAGGACAAGGGGCAATGGGTTCAAACTTAAACAGGGGAAGTATAGATTGGGTATAAGGAAGAAGTTCTTTACTGTAAGGGTGATGAGGCACTGGAATGGGTTGGCCAGGGAAGTTGTGAATGTTCCATCGCTGGCGGTGTTCAAGGCCAGGTTGGACAGAGCCTTGGGTGACATGGTCTAGTGTGAAGTGTCCCTGCCCCTGGCAGGGGGGTTGGAACTAGATGATCTTAAGGTCCTTTCCAACCCTAGCTGTTCTATAGTTCTATTCTACGATTCGAAGTAGCTCTGCATAGCAACACAGATATCTGTGCAGCCATATGGAAATGTGAATCAATATACATATGGAAAATACTCTGCAGTGTCTGACTTATATATGCCTCACTCACAAGATGGATATCAGATAATGAGTAGTTTATAATATGTAATCGCCATGGAACAACAGACTGCTAACTTGTACATGGGACATGCGAGACAACTGCATGTAATCTCATGGTCTTTTTTTATTTATTTTAATTTTTCTTTTATTAGTATTCTGCAGTTTTATTACATTAGTTTCACAAACTGTTCCTCTGGCAAGTATTCAAGCAGAATCCACCCTCCCAGTGCTCATGTGGGTCTGCAGTGTAGGAGGGTGTCCTTGTTGAACAGTCACATCTAGGGTGGTAGGGTGAGTTGAGATGTGGGTTATCAATAGGCTCTTGCTGTGAATCTCTGCTTTTGAAATTCGCTGCAGTGGTCTCATCACTACTGTTGGTATTCCATGCTTTGAAGCTGTCCAGTTGGCAGCTTCAGTGATACAAGTATTGTTGAAAGCTGCAGGGGATCCAATGTAGACAGCTATTTATCAATAATTAAAACACATGCAGCATGATATTTGCTACTGTACTAATCTTATGTTGTATACTTATTACAGGGGTTAAGTGCTACAAAAACAGTGTTTATGTCCAATAAAGAATCAAATGCAACTTTTTGTAGAATGGAATATTCCAAGCCGACTGTGCAAGATAAGAATCTGGTCTTAGTTTTTTCTGTTTCTGTCAAACTCTTGAAAATTTAGCTAACTCATACTCTGGAAAAAAAAAAAAAAAAAAAGAAAAACAACAAACAAACTAACTAGTATTCAAAAAGTTCAAGCCAAAAGTTCCGAATGAACCAGAAAAAATTAAAAGAAACTTTATTTCTGAAAGATTGTTCATATTTTATACCAATGACAAAGTGACAATACACACTACGAGAAAGCACTGTTAAATTCACTCTCTGATGCTTCTTTAGAGCAAGCTATCGCTCGACCTATGCAAAATCAGGAATATTCATAAGGCACATGCAATACCAAAATTAGATTTCATTCTTCACACAGTCACTAAAACCAAAATTAACTTTGTGTCATACTCTGAAGATACCTCTGGAGACGCTGTGCAACTTCAGCTTGTCAATCATAGTTTGAAATGAGGGGATGGCACAATATAAGATAACCTTGAATTTCATATTTTAATAAATAACTAATAAAAAGAAAACCTGAGGAAGGAAGAAGAAGAATGAAATTTTCAGAAACAAAAGTCAGTCTTCTCATGTCACATATACCTGATGCATATATAAAAGGAAACCTTTGCTGACATTCATACAAACCGTAGGAACTATGGACAAACAACACCGCAGGCACCATGAATGTGCTCACGATGAAAATACCATTAGAGTAAAAATAAAGTTTTATTATCTCATGACACTGATTCTAGTTTGTGAGTATCAATGAAGCATATTGATTTTTCTAATCTTTGCAAACAAGCAACTGAACTGAGTTACAAGATATTTCATTTTAAAAAATAAACACAGCTATCATCTTAATTAAAATCTTGAGCTTTCCAAAGCACTTTTGTTCTACCAGTGCTAACCAACTAGAAAACTGTATTAAATAGACTTCTTTCATTTTTAAACTTCTAAAAAGTGACCATAGGCACTAAGTACTAGAACTTCCTCTATAAAAATACAATTATTTTTCAATTACTTTGTTAAAAAAGAAGACTCACAGAAAGATGTAATAGTGCAGCTGTACCTCAGCTGTGAAGAGAAATTACATGAAATATGTATCAATTTTACTTCTCACCTAAAATGATCAATAGTGACCATGAATTCCAGGGTAGATAGTCTCTTGTTGCAGAGGTTATGAATTTGGTCACATTGTCTTACAGGAAATGGAAACCTATCAACTAGAACTAATGTAGGACAGTGAATTCCCTTTTCCACCTTCATAAATTGGTATTGAAAAGAACTGGCAAGTTTTACCTTTGAAGCTCTTCTAAAATGAATGATAAGTCATTCTAGGAAGTGAAACAAGGGTATGGATTACTCTAGGAAGGGAAAGAGTGGAGGAACAGTTCCTGAGAACTAACGGCTCTTGTGAACTCAGGCCTGTATTTTGTTTCTTGAACTAAAACAATCATCAGCGTTAACTTAAACATATGACTCATACCAAGACTTTCTATAGCATCAAAGCTCTGAAGCCACATACTTTTTAGATGTCACATACGAAGAAAACAGTCATACCTCTGACAGACTCTGGCCAAAAGCAAAGCTCTTTCAGGTTTAGTTCAGCTAATGCAACCATGTTAAGAGAACTTTGCTCTTCATCAAGTAGATACAGCATTCATATAGCCTGTGGAAATGTCATAGTTTGCTCCTAGTGCTAAGATCCTGAAGGAGGCACCACTCCATTTTATCAAGACATAAGTCTTGTTATTGAACCACATTTGTCTTCTGGATTGGATGAGGATTCTGAGTAGGTTTTGAGGTGCAGAGGAGTGGAAAGACAAAGTAGCAGCGTTGTGCCTGACAAAAATTAAAATGCTAGAGAAAAAAAAACAAACATTAACAAAAAAAACCTAAGCGAAATTAGCTCCAAGATTAAGAGGGAATTCAGTGGGAAGGTCAAGTGAGCCTACTTTTCTCATCTGTGCTTGTACCATGTTTTAGGTACCTGAACTTTTATAGGCTTCATACATAAACTGTTATGTTAAACATGACACAGTTCATTCCATAAAAATTTTGAAGGCAATGATCATTACATTTAGCAAGACCTTTCCAAAGCTCAGGATAAAACTTCATTGAGATGTCAGTATTACAAGGGATTCTCGTAGCTTCTAAGAACAGAATAATAAATTGTCTTTTTGAATTTATTCTATAGTGAGAATTGGCTTATTCCTTGTATGAAAATTGAAGTGTCACTTTCTTCAAAGAGCTCTTAAAAGCAAATTCATGAGCAATTTGTTTATAGATTGGGGGTAGTGTAACAAAACATACAAAAAACTTTCCAAAATCAAGAGATATTAGGAATATGGAATACAAGCTCTTTTTCTCTATTCCTTATCACAATTTAATATTCTGCTGAAATTCAACTGGTACCAAACCAAAGTAACTGATTGCAAAGATTATTTGGCAGTCATTACCAAAGAAATGCCATTGTTTGATATATCTAAAATACAATTTAGGCCAGAATGAGATGGAGTGAAGATTCTTTTCACAAACCCAGGTAGGTTAAAGTTTCTAAAGGGAAAAGTCGGTTAAAACTAAATAGGAATTATAGACACTTGCTTTACCAAATGAAGTCAGATTAAAAGCTTTTACAATACTTTGCTAATATAGAAAATGCTAGACATATTACTTGCTCTCCAGTGCTCTTAGTGACATTAATCTATTATAATTTTATATAGTTCAAAACAGAATTATATTAGATGAGCCCTAATTAATGTTTTGTGCATTTTTAAAAGGCAATTTTAGACATAAGGAGGATGACATTCGTCACATACAGATATCCTAAAGTCCGCTACAGTATTTTAAAGGTGCTGCAACTCTGTAACTGCAGAAAAAATTATTTTTTTAAAAACAAACCAAATAAATCCCACATACTGAAAGGTGTGCAAATGTACAAACATTCTGTTTGAATTTGGTAAAGTCAGAAGATTAGACCGTCTTTCTATCATCTGTTTGGGGTTTTTTATTAACACTAAAATTGCCCTCAAAAACAACAAGTGTTTAATTTTAAAATGTACATATGTAGTTGCAAAATCAACTGTATTTGATTTTTTTTTGGGTCCAAGTCTCCAAATACCTTGTCAGACATGCTATCCATGCTTCCTAAAGAAAAAGTATACTAAATGAAATGTAGGATTTTTCTTCCTATTATTCAAAAGAAAACATTGGCTAGTTATTTATTACTCTATTCTTGAGCTACATCCAATTACTTTTACAGGGTATGGCATATTTCAATATTTGACAGAAAAATCAAGAAAGAAAAATAAAAAATAAACAAAATGCTCTCTCACATCTCAAAGCACAAATGACACTAAATACCAGTTCCATTCCAGAGTAAATATACTTGGTTAGCACAATGACTTAAAGGAATGATTTGTTTCACAAGTTGCAATAAATCTGCCATTTATTCAAATATTGGTAATCACTGTAAACAAATTGCACAAAGAACATGGAAATTACAGGAAAGAAAACCAGATACAAATTGCTTATCACAATGTAAACATGCTGTAACGAATTCTCTATCCTGCGTTAGCAGCATCATCCCCAGCAGCCTACTTTGTTCTTAAACCAGGGAATATATATATACATAGATGCTTGAGACAGACTTGAAGTCAAAACATTTAGAGAACAGTCTTTTAAGATACTTCAATGTGGCTCTAAGAGATTCTGTAGCCCACATATCGGTATGCACTGTTTCTTATTTCCTGATTATGATGTTTTGGATTTCCCTCACAGTCAATGCAGGACGCACACCTCCGGTGAGGGAGCTGTCTCAGCAGTGGGTGGGTCATACAAGCACAAGCAAATCCAGAGTGCTCAGGTAACCACAAGTGTGTCAGATTCACACTTTCAGGGATTAGTTATAAAAGGCTGTTTAGAAAAATACAGGTGTTTCTTACAATTCCATTTTAAGAAGCAATTTCATTATCTACCATTGTGGTTTATTTTGTGTATCGTTGATAATGATCTAGAATATATGATTCATTGATTATTGTCAGTTATGTCATTAATAAATCAATAAACCACTTGGAAACAGATTTTATTTAAACCACCATGAGTTGAGCTGGTTTTCTGTCCAATATTGCTATAGATAACCTTCACACATAAAGAACATGTCTTCAAACAAGCTCTAAATGTATGGCAGAAAAGAAACATCCAGGAGCCAGAAAAGAGGCATACATTTCCTTCCCAAATGTTAAACAAAATCTTTCAAAAGTGGACTGAATTGTGGTTAAAAAAAAACAAAAATAAGTTTGTTGATATCAAGATATTGCTAAAGAAGTGGCAAATATAAACAGGTATTAGTAGATATATGGTATGGATGGATCAGGTTACTACAGTCTAGATCATAGGTATTGTCCCTTTAAGTAGATGATGGCTTTAACAGCTAGACAAGATTTAGATTAGGCCAGTTGATTGAGGTATGTCAATGGAGAGTAGCTGCTCTTTGACAAAACAGCAAATGATGAGAAATGCGCTTGTTTTAAGAACTGTGAAATTCTGTTTTGCTAGCCTTAAGAATGTAATTTCCTCAACACTTCGTGATAAAAGAGTTCTAAGTAATGCATAATACAAATAGCACGTACTCTGAAGAATATTATTTCACACTAAACAGGTCATATTTATTAAGGTTTACAGAATTACAAAATAAAATCCTGTTAAACGCTCTTTGCATACCCCATTTTGCAAAACCTTAACACAATGACTTCTGCGACACTGTAGAGTGTTGCCAAATGAATTTTGATGTGTAATTCTGGGACTATTCATCCTAACTAGGCATCCTAGGTTCCTTTTATTGACAGACACCCTGGGGATGATTTAGATGTTGGTTGAATTTAATTAGATCCTGTTATTTCTTTCCACTGATTACAGACAGACTCAGCAATGAGGCTCACAATGTGCCTTAGGCCTGCAGTAAAGTGTACGGAAGAAGATCAACTTCTGTTTTTTGGTTTATCTTTCTAAAAATTAGTGTCTTGGACTGGTTGTTGCATGAATGACAAGTTTAATATAAGCAAAGTTAAACATAATTAAAAAAGTCATGATCTCTTATTCACTCATGCATTTCTAACCTTGTACAACTGGAACTGAAAAATGCACACTCATTTGTAAATAATGTAATTCTTATACAACTTACAATATATATGTTATCAGCTAAATAGACACCACTACATATGCATCTGTTAATTCAGTTGCTAAGATCAGTACAGTTGCATTTATTTTAGTATGCAAGTTCCAGATTCTCATTTAACTAAACATTCATTTGTCTGGAAGACTGAATTTGTGGGCACTAATTTGTTATCGAAAATGAATGCACTGTGCAAGAAAAACACACATTTTTTCTTCATCAGCCAAATTACTTTTAAATTTAGCAACATGACTGATTACTTATGCATGACAGTTATTACATTTTCAGATAGGACCATTTCATAGTTTCTTATACTGAGGTCTAAAAAATTACTGAGATCTTATTTGTATTTACCATGAAAATCTATAAAGAAAAAAATAAATTACATTGATAGATTTCATGCAAGCATAAAAAATACTAACGAAAAGCATTTGAGCTTAAAATGCAGTCATCCTTCATCCTCAGCTGAACTATTACTCTTTTGCTATGTTCACAAACAAGTCTTTTATACAAAGTATGATCTGAGTTTTAATGATGCTGATGACTTGGTAGAAACTCAGTAGGATAATGACACATGGTAATTTTCCTTTCTTCAAAAGGGAAAATAAAAATAAGTAACACCACCAGTGTTTAAAAATGTCTTGTTCTTCTGCTGCTCAATTATATTTTTTATAGGAAAAACAAAGGCCGAAGTGGAAATTCATGTCTACCTACTAATAATCCAGTCTACTTCTCACACAGTCATTTATCAGGTATCATCTAGAAGCTTATTTAGTCAGCATCAATGCTATGGATTTTACTTAACTGTTAAAAATAGAGAAGTAATGTTGGCCCCTTTAATTTTTTTTCAGCTACATCAGTCTCACTAGCCTTTTGTTATTATTTTAAGGTCATGTAATTTTATGCAATGATTATTTTTTTTTTTCTGGTCTCCACACCGTTCTAGTGAGTTAAAAGGCTGCAATAGCATAGTGGCATGTCTATGTGGCATGCCTTCAATTTGCTAAAAATGATTTGGCCGATTATTAGACTGGAGCAGCTGTCCATCTTCTTTTCACCTTCTTTTCACCTTCTTTTCACCTTCCCTTCCATTTCCTTCCCCTTCCCTTTAGAAATTATCATAGAAATACATACAAATTCTTGAGGGATGGGACTAGTATGCATATATCACAGTACTATATGTACAAGTGAAATGCTCATTGAAACTGAACTCAAAGACCATTAACCGAAGTTTGTATAGCCAATTTTATCTTTACTAAAAGCTCCAGAGCAGCTATCAGCAAAAATGGTGATTTACCTAAAGAAGACTGAGATATATACACTGCTTTTTTATTGTTGGCAACTCCATCACAATAGGATGTTATCTCTAAAGGGAAGCAGCTAAGGAAGTATGGAGAATGTTTTCCCATACCCCGTCATAGAGTCCAGTCTCTCATGCTACTGAAGATTCATTCAGCTTATATACAGACATTGAGAAGTCCCCTCACCTTTCTTTTCCTAAATTTGAAAATAGAAAGATTTCTTTCACTTTGAATAAATAAAACAATTCTTTATCTAACATTCACTACAGAAATCTAAGCAAAGTTTTCCCTCAGTTTGAAATGAGTTTGCCAAGGAACTGCTGCTATTCTGTTCCACTCTACTTAGGTGTCTTGAAACTTTATACGTCTCTATAAATCAATGCTTAAAGAAGGGTTTCAGTTTAAACTAATTAACTTGAAGTGAAGGATTTTCAGTATCTAATTCTGGAAATTGAATTTTGCTGCATAAAATATCTTAGGCGCTGATTATGAGTACAGCTATGACATTTAGATGCTGAGATTTACATAGTAGAAATAGTAATTTACCTAAATTTATTTTTATATTAAACTAGTCCTCATAAACAATTCAAGTATGTTCTATAAAACTCCTTGCACTTTAAATCAGTTATTACTTTTATTCATATCCTGTATTTAAAAAGTTATGCTAATTTTTTTTTCCCTTCCATTTGTGAAATAGCTTTCTTAAAGGACAGAGGCTTTGACGGGCTAGCAAAATGGGAATAGAGTATCAAAAGCTTTGCTTTATAGCATTTGAATATCTTTTTTCTCTACTGCATGAAACCACAAAAAAACTTTTTTGAAATCTGGAATACATGCAGCCTACCACGTAACATTTGTTTCAGGAATATTTTTTTACTATATGTGCTTCCTTCTACATTTTATTATTTAGTAAAAAAATCAGTTATTTGTCTCACCAGTAATGTTAGGACCTTGTGATCATGGCGGTTTTATTTGTCTATCTATCTAGGTGCTAATGCTTTGTAACATAATTATGTCGGACTATTCTAAGTGATAACTTATTTTTTTCTTAAATGAATGCAGACTGCAAATTTCAGTTGCCATTTACAAATAAATAAATCACTAAATGTAACATCTGACCCGGGATGATATTTAAATGAATATTCAACTGCAATACATTTGAGACAACAAAATTAAAATTAAATACTACTTCTTGTATTTTAAGAACTTAAAACACAGGTTTCCTAGTAACATTTTGTGAAAAGCTGTGCAACAAGAAATTATACACTAATAACTACTTCTAATAAGAGGCAAAAAGGATAAGCCCAAAGCTTTCTTCTATAGGAAATATGGGAAATAAGAAAGATAATAAACTTGGAGAGATGTGTAAAACTATCTTTATTTTCTCAAATCACTCATAGAAAATTAATTTATATCAGTTTCTTAAGGAGTTCCTCAGAATTTTCACTGTCTTGAAAGTCATTACTGTGATTACTGTCATCTTGATCTGCTTCCCAGGCTGTTTCCTGGAAAACAAGAGGTGTGCATGTTCACCTGGTGTGAACCAGCATGAGCTGAAGCAGCCCCATTCAGCTGCTTCATTTCTAAATAGGAACTGGGACAATCCCACCTATTTTAAACAAGGTAAACAGGGATAAATTTCACATCAGTTAAAAGTTGTTCTTTCTTTTTGCTCTCTTTTGATCAGAGAACATGATGTGTACAGGAAACTGCAGCTGTGCAAATAACACTAAAAAAAGCAATTGAATAATTCCCCTACATAATCAAATTAGATCATAAAATCACAGAATCACAGAATAGTTAGGGTTGGAAAGGACCTTAAGATCATTTAGTTCCAGCCCCCCTGATATGGGCAGGGATACCTCCCACTAAACCATGTCACCTCCCACTAAACCATGCCATCTCACACTAAACCATGCCACCCAAGACTGTCCAACATGGCCAGGGATGGAGCATTCACAACTTTCTTGGGCAACCCATTCCAGTGCCTCACCACCCTTACAGTCAAGAATTTCTTCCTCACTTCCAATCTAAACTTCCCCTGTTTAAGTTTGAATCCGTTACCCCTTGTCCTCTCATTACAGTCTCTCATGAAGAGTCCCTCCCCAGCATCCCTATAGGCCCCCCTTCAGATATTGGAAGGCTGCTATGAGGTCTCCACACAGCCTTCTCTTCTCCAGGCTGAACAGCCCCAACTCTATCATCCTATCTTTATAGGGGAGGTGCTCCAGTCCCCTGATCATCCTCGTGGCCCTCCTCTGGACTTGTTCCAACAGTCCCATGTCCTTTTTATGTTCTTACCTTATCTCTTACCTCCTAATGTTTCTGAATTCAGGAATTTTTAACAGGAGTTACGTAAGATCCTCTTTTTAAAGAAATTTTGCAACCCTTTGATAGATTTGTCTGAAGGCCAAATGCTACTTTTGATATCCCGGCAAAAGTCTGATTCACATTACTGTAAATTAAAGTTGGTCTCAAATCAGAAAAAAAAAAATGCCAATTCGGTCATGTTTCTGAATCTCATCTTCTGAGATAAAGAATGTATTATTTTCCCCTTCTCTGAGAACTTCCATAGCTAGAATGCTACATTCAGTTTGGGGCCACTCAGTACAAGAAAGGTGGTAACCAACTGGAGGGGGTATGAGGGAGAACATAGAGATAGTGGGAACTGTTACTTGCTCCATGAGGACAGTCTGGAGGAGTTGGGCTCGTTTAGCCTGGAGGAGACGCTGGACTGGGGGATGTCTAACAGCACACACCCCCTCTCCCCACCCTACCCCCCGTGCCTGTTAGGAGGTCATTGAGAGGACAGGGCCAGACTCTTCACAGCAGCTCAAGTTGGGAAGATGAGAGTCAACATGTATAATCTGAAATGAGAGAGGTTCAGCCTGAATATAAAGAGGCGCTTTTTCACCATAAGGAGAGTCAGGCAGTGGCACAAGCTCAGAGGTTGCACAATCTCTGTCCTTGAATGATTTCAAGACCCATCTGGGTGAAGACCTAAACTGATCTGACCTCAGAGCTGACCTGCCATGAGCAGGAGATTGGATTGAAGGCTGCCTAAGGTCCTTATTCTATTTGAACAATGTGATTTTATGAAATTTGCTTTTTATACAGAGCTACTTAATTTTACTAAATGTGGTAGTTATCTGATTTAGTTCATGTGATAGAAAATCCAGGCAAACATCAGCTACAAGAAGTAATTTTACAGTTGTACAATCAATAAATCTGAAGCCTATACTTCAAAAAGCCCTGGCACAATCCCAGTAAGACAAGAAAAACAAGGTAAGAGCCAATTATGCGTGACTGCCAAGTTCATTAACGTTAACTAACAAGACTGTTGACTTCTAAAATTGCTTGTGTCAGATGGCAATGACAAACTTGACAAGACAGTACTTGCAAAATGTCATTAAACATTTTGCAGCTCATTTCTATCAGTACTAAATATTAGATTAAGACAATAACAATGTTCATATGAATTTGAAAGAACTAATTACAAAGCTTCTCTAGAAACCCCACCACATATGAGATTATAACAATAGCTTTCATTCTGAGGACTTTAATTAGGGAAAATGCTCTTGCTACAAGTAATAAATAGCAATAATTACTACAATGACAATAAATAATACTGAGCTTTGGGTCTTCTCATCCTGTCAAAGCAGAAATAATTATTTTTGCCCCAAAACTGCTGATAAAGGAGTTGTGCTGCATATTAGGGATGTTTAATGCCTATTTTCAGAGTGTCTCTCTAATACTATATGAGCTTTTAATTATTGTGGGGATAGATTTTCTTCTACTTCCTTCAAAACATTGCAAAAATCAAAAATATATTCCATTTGCTAAGACTTCCAGTTTACAGTCCAGAAAACTACTCTGTTAAAGAGGTTTTCTATTTTATATTTGCACCCTAGAACCCTTCTATAAAAAAATCTGCATGTTATGCAAACAAAACTAGTTTTAAGTCATGTGGATATTTGTAAGACTTGAGATATGGGTGAAGATTCAGGTTTGAAAATGTGAGACAAAAATCAAAGTGTGCTGACAACCTCTTTATCTGTCCTTCTGGTCATGTAAAAGGCAGCATCGTATAAGCATTCTTATGGCATTATTTTTTCTAGTCGAGGGAGACAAAACAAAACATCAAATATAAACATATGTTTTATAAATGCTCCTGAAAACTTGAAATGCACACAAATGTCATACAAAACCAGATACATGTGTGCTTATATAAAGTTACTTCCGAAATGTTGTGCCTGTTTAAGCCAGATAATGAAAATCCTACATGAGACTTAAGCTCATTCAATGGCTTTTTATTATTAGCTTCAGTTCATCATTTTTCTATTCTGAATAAAAATAATGGAAAATATAAGCATCTTCCAAAACTGCCTCTAGCTCAGGGATTTCTTTAGCTGGCTATCACCCAAATATTTGAATTCCATATAAAATAGTGAGCTATCTTAAAGATTCAGATGCTTATAGCTTTCAACATTTGTATTTACTACTTACAAAGTATATATGGCTAACAACATCATATTTTCTCACGCTCATTTCTTGGTTAAAGATGGGTTACTGTGTGATATCTTCCCCGACATCCATCTGCCTGCATTTGTCCTCATTGTGAATGAGTGGCTGCCTTGTGACTGATCTCAGCCTGGCTGCTGGGAGATAGTGCTTCAATGTGTATAGCTGGACCTGCCAAGGCCAGGTTTTAAGACTGGGTTTCATATTCATTATGTGGAAAGTAGGCATATTTGGTCTTTGTGAAAATTTTAGAGCTGTTTTAACAAACATTGGAACCTGCTTGGACCTCAGTGGCTTGAAAGTCCTGACCCATTACTGCTTTCCTGAAGATCATGGTGCCTTCCCAAAACCAGACAAGAGGGAGTAGGGCCCTACACTACTTAGGTTTGCAGAAGTCGCTAATCATTCAGCAGTGGCAAGTGGCATTCCTGGTGAAGTGGCTCTGCATGCAGGTCACTTGTGTTCACATTTGGATTTCTAATGCTATCGATTAACTGCAGGAATCTCCTGGGCTTCAAAAATTAAAGCATGCTTTGTGGCTTAGTGTGTTAGCAGAGCCAATCTCATAGCAAGCTGCCACAGCAAGTAGCAGTCCTGCTCCCTTGAAATTTCCCCCACATCTTATAAACTGGTTTAACCACAGAATGAAACATAACAAAGCAAAGCAAAACAAAGGAAAACAAAAACCAAAAAAAAAAAATCAAAATCCAAACCAAAACATTTTCTACTGGCTCAACCAATTATGCATTGACTGTAAAATCCATACATCTGTGTCAGGGAAGAGAGGGTTGTGAGAACTGAACTTCACGTTTCACAGAGATTTGTTGTTGGTTAGGATTTGTCGCAGTATCAGACTTAGCCTAAGTAACTATATTAGAATCACAGATCATAGAATAGTTAGGATTGGAAAGGACCTTAAGATCATCTAGTTCCAACCACCCTGGCATGGGCAGGGACACCTCACATTAACCCATGTCACTCAAGGCTTTGTCCAACATGGCCTTGGACACCACCAGCGATGGAGCATTCACAACTTCCTTGGGTAACCCATTCCAGTGCCTCATCATCCTTACAGTAAAGAACTTCTTCATAATACCAAATTTAAACTTCCCCTGTTTAAGTTTGAATCTGTTATCCATTGTCCTATCACTATAGTCCCTAATGAAGAGTCCCTCCCCAGCATCCTTATTGCCCCCCTTCCGATACTCGAAGGCTGCTATAAATTTCCACGCAGCTTTCTCTTCTCCAGGCTGAACAACCCCAGCTTTCTCAGCCTATCTTCATATGGGAGGTGCTCCAGTCCCCTGATCATCCTCGTGGCCCTCCTCTGGACTTGTTCCAACAGTTCCATGTCCTTTTTATGTTGAGGACACCGCAACTGTATGCAGTGCTCCACATGAGGTCTCATGAGAGCAGAGTAAAATGACAGGATCACCTCTTCCAACCTGCTGGTCACACTGGTTTTGATGCAGCCCAGGGTACAGTTGGCTTTCTGGGCTGCAAGCACACACTGCCGGCTCATGTTCATTTTCTCATTAACCAACACTCCTAAGTCCTTCTGTGCAGGGCTTCTCTGAATCTCTTCTCTGTCCAACCTGTAGCTGTGAAAAAAATCTTTTCTTCTTTAGATCATATTGAAGTTTATAACAATGGCTTCTTGTAGGGAGAGAGATTTATAGCCAATCTGAAACCCAAATATATGCAATTAGTTAAAATTTTATTTCTATTTTCCACATTCTGCTATAACAGAAGGTAGTGAACCACTAATAATATGTTAGACATTAGTATCTCATTAGTCCTTAGTGAACTGCAAATGTATGTTGCAATTTAATCCCTCAAGTTATATAGTTAGAAAATTATACTAATATTTGAATACTTCAGGACTATAGTGTAATAGGACTTCAGACGTTAATCTGAAGACTTTCATTTTTTTATATTAGCATCAATTCTTAATTTTATAGCATTTTGACATTTGTACATCTATCTAGCAGCAAAATATAAGAGCTTATCACAAAATCTAAATTAGCAATTTGATATAAAAATGTAGTCTAAGTAAATGATTTCAAGGTCTAAAACGTCTGATACTCTAGCTATTTTTATTATAAATGTGTAGGAAGGAAAGAGGGGGATCACTACAGGCATTTCAGGCCTGGGAAACATGAATCTTCTCAGTGAGAATACAAGCCTGGCCTTTGGTAACAAGATATCAGGCAGGTAAGCCCCAAACTTTTCAAATGTTCTTTTTACATTAGTGTGGTGCAAGTAATCTTACTACTATATGTGACAACTCTCATGATGCCCCAGCTTATGTTGCTCTCCCAACCTTGAGAATGAAGTTGATACTCATATGAAGAGAGTCAGTGGCTAGCAAAGATGCTGCTGAACTGCAACTCTTTACATTCATCAGGCAAAACTTTTTACATAACATTGAAATTTGAGCCCTTCACATGTGAGACAGACTTAGAAAGAAACTTCTGATTTAACAGAACCATAGAACCAGAGAATGTTTTTAGCTGGAAAGGACCTTCAGATCATCTTGTTCCAGCGCCCCCCCCCGCTCTGGGCAGCGACACCTCCTACTAAACCATGCGGCTAACTTGCACTTTGTAATGAAGTAATCTGTAGGTATTACAAGAGACTTGTTAATATTCTAGCTGGTGTAGTGTTATGTGCTCAAACAAGAAGACTTACTCTACAGGCTTACTCCAACAAGTCTGACCCAACTTGAACAGAAGTTAGAAAACCACTCAAAATCTTTGTATCAAGTCTGGTTATTTTATTTTTCATGTGTGCAGTCAGTTAAAAGAACAGTTAACGATGAAAACAGACAACCACAGAAGCTTTAGGTACAGTATTGTAACACTGAAGAAGCAAATGACCACATTGAACACATTCTTTGTGCCAATCATTTCCAGATGAAAATGAAGTACATACACAGGTCTAGTTCAGTGTAAAACCTGATATTAAGCAGCAAGTTGCTCACAAGTGCAGCACTGTCACATACAACATAGGTAATTACTGCTTATTCGAAGTTACACAGCCCCTGCAAAGGTGATATAATTGTATTTAAAATAAGAACCTAAAATACATTCAGGAGAATGGCTGTAACAATAAGGCAGTAAACAGTTCTTAAACTAGATCCTACTAAACAAAACAAGACCAACTGTGTAACCTGTTGCCTTCATAAGGTTTCAGACTTGAATGGGTCAATTGAAACTTCAGTGCTTACCCCACCAGTAACACTTCAGAAGTACACTGGTAAAAAAACGATTCAAAGACATGAGTATACTGGACTGCCAGCATTCAGAACTCAGGTCTTATCACAAGGATGCTTTCACACACAGCTTCACTTTTACAGGTTTGCATGAAGCGCCTTGTACAGAGATTTGACTACAGACTCCTTCAGGAAAAAATACACATTGACAGAAGACATCCACATTGCAAAATTCTTTCAAACCACACAATATAAACCTTTGGCCAGCTACTAATAGGATCATTAAAGTTATACACTAGGCAGACAGCACCATTGGCAGCCATGTCACAGCAAGATTAAAAAAAAATAGCTGTTTAACAAGAAAAAAAAAAAAAAAAAGAATAAAAGAGACTGAAAATAACTTTGTGGAGTGAAATGTACATCTACATACAGCAAGGAAGGGAGAAGGGAGTTGTTTGGCTAGAGCAGATGAGCTACCCAGAGGTTCCACATCCATCTTACTGCATATTTGATCAGTCAGCAAACCTGCATGGATTTTTCCTTTACTGTCACGCTCCAGAGTCTAGATTCTTGTGCCTTTAGAGCGCCCCGACTCGCTATGTATATTGCTGTAACTTCACATTTCTTCACAGCTACTAGAAGCAGACACTGAGTTAGCCTTTACTTACATCTCGTCTGGGGATACAACACGCACCAACCAGTCTTTTGCCATCTTCTGTGCACTAAACTCTAGGTATAAGTGAAGTGCAGCGGAGTGCCAATACCCTACACGTCAGTACAAAAAATATCTTTATTTGTAAGCCCATATTAGCAAAGCCCAAGACAAAGATGCTAAAGATGTTTCTTAAGAAAATGTATCAGCACTTAGTACTGCTAAACTGGAAGTCTCATCATGTAACAAGACATACAGACGCAAGAATACTGTGACATGACATTAAGTTGTGCAAGGCAAATGACTGGAAGCAGGAAGGAACAGAATCCGATTGCTTTTGCTCATTTTTACTAATTAAATTTTAGTAATCACTTTTACTAATTAAAAATACAAGCAGCATCATTAGGCATTTCCTTGCCAGCAGACAGGATAGAAGAAGAAGAAGACTATCAATACTTCCACAATGTGTTTCAAGGATATGTGCATAGCACGGCCTAATCATGCTTGAAAATGTAACCCTGTAACACAAAGCATGCTTGTATGCACATGCTAGTAAACAAAGCAGACTTTCAGGCTCTAGAGAAAGGTCAGGGTTGATCTTATATATTTTAACACTGAAACATCCAAATGATTTTATAAAATGAATGCTCTCATTAGCTTTTGAACAGTATTCACAAAACATAAAAGCTCTAGAAGAGTGCTCTTTTAACAGATGTAGGCCTACTTGATGAAAAGCTAAATGTTGCTGCTTTCAGCATATAACTAAACCAAACCAGTTTGGAAGTAATACATTTAAACTGCTTAATAGCTGGAAGTACAAGACCAATTTTGAAGTCCTGTTTAAGTTTTGATACAAGGAGCAATGATCATGGAATCATAGAATAGTTAGGGTTGGAAAGGACCTTAAGATCATCTAGTTCCAACCCCCCTGCCATGGGCAGGGACACCTCCCATGATCCAAACACTATCACATACCCAAGCTTTAAGAGAAAACTGGATCTGTCATGACAAGACCTATGGGTAGTTCTCTCTCTCTCTCACCCACACACACCAGAGGTGGTACATGTATGTTTCTCCTATTCCAAAATATCTCACACATCAGTCTTCAGAGCTGCTAGATAAACGGAAGTGAAGCTGTTCATTCTGAAGTGCAATGTCAACATAGGCATATAACTTATTCCCAAAAAAATTGGAGCAACTGCTTACTACCAGTAAAAAAAAATAAATCAGTAAGTCCTCCAGCAAACCTGAGGTACCAAATTCACTCCTATAACACTATCAAAGTGTTACAGTGATATCTACCAAACTGGTCAGAATGCCTTAACTGGTTCCAGGAAAGAAGTTATGTCAGGTACCATGTACCTGATGTACAGGTGTACAAAGTGAACTAGAGAAGTGCTTAGTATTCAAAGCCCAAAGACGATACTTCAGAATACTATGTAGTGAGTACATAACCTAGGCACCTTCCCCTCTCCAACATAAGTTGGACTTTGAGTAAAAGGCTCAGGAAAAACAGACTTAGCAAGACAATTTAGCCTGTTACCCTTATGCCAAAACCAAGAAAACAGGTCTTACCACCTGATTCCTTTCTTTTTAAAAGGGAGATAATAAAAACCTCCAAACCATGTGCATCTAATATTGATTCTTCATATTTCATTTATATTTTTTTATATAAGAACATAATTAAAATCTCACTTTAGAATACTTTCTAAAGCAGGATATCCTTTCAACTGTTTTTCAAACTCACATGCATTCTCAAGGTTGAAGAAAAAAATATATATTCATATATAGCTAAGGAAATAAAACTCAATTTCACTATATGTAGTTACAGTGCTGTAAAGACAAAAAATAATTTAGAAACCATTTCAAGTCTGAAATGCTTACTATGCTCAGACTAATGCAAAGGCTAAGCCTATGGTCCAGGACCTTTTTTTAACCTGCGTGCAGAGATAGGAACTACAGCAGTCCAGCATTTTTTGGTGGAGGTTTCTCTCCACACCTTCTTTCTTTCAGTATTCCATGACTTGCTGCTGAAGCCCTCCCTGAACCTCTACTGAAGTAGGTTACATTGGTAGTTCAAAAGTAAAGGTCCACAGGTATTAACATGACCTCTCAAGTCAGTTTTTTCAGTAAGATCAAACCACTGAACAACACAGTGCAGAGGTGCTTAACCATTCATAATTAGTCAGAATTTCAACGAAGTACTTTAGGTTGTGTCTTCCGTAGGTGCCCTTCGTTGCCGGGCAGACTTCTGTCTGCTTCTCAGAGGTGAAGGTGGAGTCTCCTGGTCAGCTTCAGTCTCTGAAGGCTCGTTGTCTCCCTGCTGGGACCCCGTATCACCTATTAATTCTCTCAGGAATTTGAATTTAGACAGAAATAATTGCCAGACGACGTACCAGCCTGCAGGAGAAAGAAAAAAGGTAATGTTCAGTTACTCCTTAGAAATTGGTAGTCAGCTTTCAGTCAACTTAGACCAGAAAAGTGAGAAAAAACTTTTATCAGCTCCCATCATCTAACTGCCAAGTGTCAACCCCAACACCTCTCCACAAAACCCCTCCATTCCTTTCCACAGTCCTGTAAATACCAATTCAATTTGATAAAGTCTGTCCTCATCCAGCAGCTCTGGACAAACTGTACTGACAAAGCAAGCAGTAGGTGGGTGATCAAGACTGCACAGACAAGGCACTGTCAGGAGAAAAGCAACTTCTGTGGTTATACCCAAAACAAGGACTCAGGATTCATTATACAGACAGCACAAAAAGGCAGCACTAGAGTTTCTACCCTCAGCAAACACATTGTTCCAAAAATCACATTTCTAAAGCTGCATTATATAAGCACTACTAAGCACACTTTAGAAGATCTTGAAATTAATACCATGTTTTATAATAAATCCTATTTTGAAATGCACAAGGTCTTCCTTATATTCACTACGAGATCATACAACCCCAATTCAAGGTGTTCCCTCACCATGTCCAAATCCCATTAAATAAACATTTTCTGGTAAATTTATGTTCTGTTCTACCACTAGAATACTCTGGGTCCCAAGTAAAGGGTTGGGATAGTCATATTCCTAAAATCTCTCTTGAAAAATAGCTAAGATCCAGCTCCTCTTCTCTCATATAACAGGTAGCAAAGGAACTTTAAAAAGCAGACACAAATAACATCTAAACCTAAATATTTCTTTTAAAAGGTCTCTTCCTTACCTAAGCATTTACATCAAGAGAGACTGGAGTTTTACCCAGCTGAGAATTACTGCTATCCCTTTCCCTTTAACCAACCAGTCAAGTTTCACCATCTACAGAACAGGAATGTAACTGTATATTTTACAGACAAGTTAAGTAGAATAAAATATAAACAGCTACTTGAAAACAGATGCTATCTAAGCATCATTTGCAATCCCAGAACCCACCTGTCTTGCACAGAGTTCAGAAGGTCTTGCTACCTCCTTAACCCTATTACTAGGTGACCTACATTTTCAAGCAAACTTCTGTCTACAGATGCCAATAGTAAGAGCCCTGTTTCACAGAGCTGGGGAAACCCATCCTCCCAATTACTCATTTGTCAGCAGAAACAGACTTCTGTGTGGACAACACAGGTGTACTAGGGAAGAGGATGAAAGACTAACAAGTCACATTTCTGTAACCACAGAACTATTTGTCTTCCTCTTCTGTAATCAGAGTCATGCCAATTCAAGCAAGCCACTGCTTAGGAAGAAACAAGATCCTACCCTTCCGCTCCCTCCTGGGACAGTCTTCACATCCTACAAACTTTTTAGTTCTGCAACTTAGCTGCTGCTGAGAAAAGCTGGAGGAAAGCTTTTATATGACAATCTTCATGATCTAATTTAATGCCTTATCAAGTACTCCCTTTTCCATTAATACCTAAACCTTTCTATGATTTGTGATCAAATTGAATCTGATGTCTCATAAATGCCTTAAAGCTCCCTGCACCTCGAAAAAGCCCCAATGGCAGATGCCTGGGTTTGGCATCTTTTTTTCTTTCAGATCTAGATGCAAAAATTAAAGATGCAACTCTGAAAGTTGCTTCCATTGGGAGGTATTCCAGAATTCTGGGATTTTCAATACTTTGTGCATTTTGAGGACCATAAATCAATTAATTCTTCTCATGGATCTGAACATCCTTAAAGGTAATAAAATTTCCAAAAGATGTGCTACTTCACATCAGAAAGAAAATGCATGAAATAGTTCAAGTGAATATAGGACTCTTGCAAAAAAGTGAGACCTACGCAGCATATTACAAGGCATTTAAAAATATATCCAACTCCCCAATTTGTTGACAGAGACAAAATTTGAGACACTAGACTTAGGAGTGCATGAAAAGCATGTGATACATTCTACTAAATCCACTTAAGCATATGGGGGATGACTGTCACCCATGAATGATTTTCTTGGGGTCATGTTTTTATTTGATTCTTTAAAATCCTAATAAAAACCACCTGCAAAGTCAATTACTATGAAACAGATACATCACTTGCTGAGAACACCACAGAGCAGGGAGAATGAGCCAAAAATATTCAGGGCCTTCCCAAAAGAGTTATAGAGCACTTCACAGAAGCATGCCTTGAATATATTTTGCACAAATAAATACCCCATTAAGGGAGGTATTTTAGCTTAGGCTAGAGCAGACCACCTGCTTCCTCTATCACTGCAAAAAGGCCTCTCAACACATAGAATTAGTACTGTGAGGGAAGAAATACTAAAGAATGCCACAGCTCATTCACAGACACTCTTAAGAAAAGCAGTATTATTTTTTTCCATGTTTGGTTTGAGTTGCGTACCCAAAATACCCAGTGCCACAAACAGACTTCAAAGCATTCTAGCTCACGACTACAAACAAGACAGTATAAATAATCAGCCAATATGACTGGCTACAGTTGGCAAACCACCACACCAATGATTAACAGCCAGGTGAAATGAACCACACAGCGCATTGAAAAGAGAATTACAATAAGTTTAGCCAACGATAATAATGGGAGGGCAATCAGGCTTGAAAATTAGAGTTTCAAAACCTCACAAGATTTCCCAGCCTGTTGTAATCAAAGTAGAAAGATTTCTTTTTTCACTTGCTCTAGTTACGCTGCCAGCTTGGATGGAAAATTAAGAAAAAATACCCAAAACAAATACCCTTGTCTGAATCAAGCTAAGACTACCTCTTCAGCTGAGACTCCCTGTCGCCCCACTCTTACTAAGCAAGTAAGAATTTCCATGGAAATAACCAGACTACTGAAGAACAAGTTATCCTGGGTAAGAGAAACTCTTTCCAGCAACAACATCAGCTAAATACACCACTAAATAAAACCACACATAAAGCCTGGAGGCAGATTCACAGTATGTAGTTTCTTCTGAATCAGAAGACTGCATTTTACATTAATTCCTCAGCCTCTTAAGAACATTGAAAAATGGTAACACCCAACATCATGCTATACTGAAGAACTGTAACTTACATAATTGCAGATTTAAAATAAAATAATTAAAGTAATTTAAAAGACACAACAGAAAAAACATACCCCAAAAAAAGGGAAAATGGGCATTTCCACACATTCTTTTCTGTATACAGATCAGTTTAGCTTTGTAGCTCTTTTACTGCAGAGCTCTTCCTGAACAGGTAACTGACCCCACTGGTTTGCATCTCAAAAGCTTCCACTTTGTTCAAGTAAACTGCTCTCCAAGAAGTCTTACTAGTTTAATTTCACCACAAAATATTTTATTTGAATCAAACTTCTAGTGTTTGCTGTGTTTTCTTTAGTCATTTGATTTACCTTTTCAAATCGTACTTTCCTTAACTGAACTAGTAGAAGCTGAACAGCATACCCACAATACAGCTTCAGCAAACAAGCAGTGACAACATGCAGACTATAACATATAATATTCCTACATTAATTGGTGAAAGAAACTGCTACTTAAAGAGGCAAGCCAGATCCCACAGTACATCACAGCAATTTAAAGAAGGGACTCCAGCTCTAGGTGTGACAGATACTTGAATCCAGAGCAAGTCACGAAATCCGGTCTACAGCAGACAGTATTTTGCATTTAGAAAACACAGCAGCTCCCAGCCTCACAGTTTAGCACTCACTAAAAGCTGGGAGCCACTCTGTCACTTAAAATACCACAGCCAGGTGCCATCCAAAGACATTTAAGCCACATTTGGCATTATTTCATGAGTATGTCAACCCCTCTTATAAAATCATGTTGCAATGTGTTTGTGAAGATGGGACCATGAGTCAAAGCCTCTTTCACTGACTCATACATAGATGTATGTAACATCTGTGTGGTATCAGCATGTTAAACACATTTTATGATCTGACTATGCTTCATAAAAGCTACCTTTTCTGCTAACTTTCCACCAGATCCTAGTTCTTCATAAGGGGAAAACAAAGTGATCTAACGCCTTAATCCACCTGAGACAGTGAGGGCTACAAGTCTTAGGTCCACGTATTTCATTCACCTTACTGTCTTGTATGCAAAAGCTAACAGAGGGCTTTTTTTATTGGCACACATTTTCCATTTGAATCAGGAAGAGCAAACAAACCGAAAAAAAACCCAGGGCTAATATGAAATGCTGGGGTAAAGCAACCTGATTTTTCTTCTGTGAAATACAAATTAAACCAAGAAAGGAGGGAAGGTGATGCAGTAATGGCACAAGACAGAGTCTGAAAATCTGGCTTCTATTTCTGACTCTGCTATGGACTTTCTGTGCAGTTTTGCAAGATCATTTTAGCTCTGTGTCCCTGCTGATTTGAAAATCGGATGCTATTACTCCAGCACACAAGGCCTAATTTGGAAATAGGCTATCACCAAGGTGAATGTTGCCTTTATTCAAATGAAGTGCCCATCTCAGAAAATCTTAAGCAGCTATAGCTTTAAAAAAGGAGCACAGAGCTCCAGATGCTAATCTGAGATTTGAGAGAACAGGGCTCTACTCTGAGGAGTGTCAGATGTCTTCTGTGACCACAGATAAGTCCCTTCAATGCTGTGCCATTTTTAAAATTAGGTAATACACTGCCCTAGTGGAAAGCTTTGCTATGGAAATGATCAGACTGAAGGAAGCATCCACTACTCTGGCACTGATTTAACAGAAGACATCAGCAACATGGTGGCTGGCTCTGCATGGCTCCTTGAACCTGGTCCCATTTAATGCAAGACTCTACCAAGTGCTGCTTGCTGACTGACTGCAAGGAAACTCAGCTCTCTTCTGATCTCCCATCTGTAATCATTTCAAAACTCCACTTCAAATTAAAGGCTATTGTCTTTTTATTGCTGGTCTAATCAAGTATGACCTTCCTCATCTTTTGAAGTATTTTACAAGGTTCACTCATTCAAGATAGTTACAAAACTGTTTAAACAAAGCATTAAAGTTGTTCAGGTAGAATTCAGGACTCAGATGTTTTCCCATCTGCAACTGAATTCAGACTTCTGAAACACACCACACATTTGTCTCAGCATTTTACGAGTTACATGCTTTTTGTTTTAAGGACATGCCCCTCAAACCACATCTCATTAGCCTTTCTTGCCAAATCAGATGAACGCTTCCATCTGTTCCACTGAAGGCACTTCTGCAATTTCATATGGCTCCACACATTACTACATTGGGAAAACAAAACAAATACACAGAGGTAAGGAGTACTACAGTTCATCTTGGCTGGTATTTTATCATTCCCTTGACTACGCATGAGTTCCATCCGCAGAGGAACATGGAATACACAGAGGTAGCAATGAGACTACCAGAGAGAAGCCACAGAAAAGAAATCAGAAAAGGGAATTAAAAAAGTGGCATCAAGTTACCTTAGTCCCACTTTCAACAGAGAAACTGAAAACAAATACTGTGTTTACAGTCCCTCAATGGTTTCTATGTCAGATGTGATCAGCTTACAAATAGAGATGCTGCTAGCTGTAAGCCTTCCAAACAAATTCACAACACTGAAAGTAGCAGTTAGAAGCAACCAGAAATGTTGGAAAGAAAATCAGGTCATTTACTCAAAGATCTTTATTATAGGTAAAAATGCCCAATTTGGGCATAAACCTTTGCTTTTCACATGGCTGAAGAGCTGGTCCAAATAACTTCTGGTGCTTTGAATTTTGTCTCTTTACTTGAGAAGAATGATAAAATGAGTATTTTTCCCCCATTATTTAAGTTTGATAGCACTTAACACATATTTGTGATAAGCAGCAGAAATCCATGTGATCGTAGGCCACCTCCAGGGTATTTAAGTCTACTGTTCTCTGCAAGCATTCACAGCACAAGTCCTTTTAAAAGCCATACAGAATTCATGTTTACAGCTTTTGATCCTGTAAGTCTTTTGAAGAGGCTGTTTCAATGCTTCAGATGGCTGTAAAACATTCTTATCATCAGATCAAGCTTATTCAGGATTATATCCAGCCATTCTTGTGTCAGGTTTGCCCTTTAATTTGTATGTCTCACTGGATGACATTTATTCATATCCTGTCATACCAGCACTCAATCTCCCTGGAAGTCTAATAGGCTGTAAAGAACAGAAACCAGTAGGTAAGCAGGTCGATAAGAAACTGCCTATTGCTGGTACAGATAAACAGTTGAATTGGAAGCAGCCTGCACTCGTTTTTTCCTAGTAGTGGTTTTGACACTGTTTTCCTTGAATATTTTCTATTAATAATCATGACACAAGAACTAGACATGTACCAATACTAATAAATGCTGTATATGGAAAAAATAATTATCAATACTGTAAGTCATTATCAAACCCACTGAGTCACTTCTAATGCTCATAAAAAAAAAATAAATGAACATGTCAGCTTCCTATGATCAGTACCTTTGAAATCTAGGTGATTTTTAGCAATCTTTTTATAAGCTCTGATACTGTTGAAAGTAAAACACAATGAAGGATTCAAAGTAAAATATTCATGGAATCCAAGCTGAATGTACAATATGGATCTCTAAACTGATAAGTATTTATAATCCCTTGAAAAAGACATTTACTAGTTACTTTTTCCCTTTTTAAGCAAGAAAGCATTAGAGAGATGTTTAGGTTAGCAGGCAAAGTTAGAGAACCCTAGCATTTCAACTCTATTTGTCACATACAGACAAAAGAGGAAAGGCCTGGAGGAAATTATCCTCATGTCCTGCTTTGAACAGCATGTAGCAAAATAATTTTAAAATTTCAGCAACAGAGTAAGCAAACGTATCACATGCACGGTCTGAAAGCATAAAAACCCTAAAAAAACATAAGCTACCTAGTAAGTAGCAAGAACCACCTTTCACCTTATAAAAGGGGAAAAGTGGCCGGACAAATCTAATGAGCATACAGAAACTTTAATAAATAGCCACCTAGGTAGCTGTTTGCTCTGTAACAACAGACAGTACAGGGCACACAAGAAAGAGTACAAGACCAGGGAAATATACCCTCATACAGCCTTTCAGGCCTAGTTATCTATATTTCAGAAGCTTCCTTATGTGAGTATTCATTCTGTAACTTAAAAATATGGACCCTTCTTCTATGAACTTTAAATGACAACAGAAGTTTTAGAAACTAAAATATTCTTTGTTAATGAACTTGCAAATTATTTCCCGCTTGTGTAAAAGAAAACTTTGTTTAAGCCTGTTGCTTGGTCATTTAACTTAATGTACTCCGATTGCTCTGTAATGATGAAGTTGCACAATCGTTTCCATTTCACCCTTTTAATTTTTCTCAGCTCTATAACCATTACCTTTCCTCCGGTTATCTGTTTTCCAGGCTAGACAAACCTGTTACAGTTTCTCCATGCAGAAATCATTTTATGGTGATAGCTATGTAATCATAGAATCATTTAGGCTGGAAATCCTATTTTTTAAAAAAGAAAGTAGGCCTATTCTTTTTTTAATAAGGTAATAAATTTTAGCAGGAAAATTAACTGTTTGAGACACAGGCATGTAGTAGACTCCTGGAGCAATATAAGGGCATTTTGTGCTTTAAACTTTTACTGTTTGATTTGCCTATTTGCTTGTTACAAAGCACTGAACAAATGTTTTGGAGAAATACTTGCAAATACTGCAGCTAATCCTTTCTTGGGATACTAAGAGCTCAGTTTGAAGCCATTATATTCCTCCATACAAGTTACATGTGCATACATTTCACACTTTTAATGTCCATTCACGTTAATACCATATTTCACTTCCCATTTTGCCTCTGACACTGCAAAATCTCTTTGCAATGTTTTGCTGTTCTGACCACAATCGACAATGTATTTTAAATTTTAGATATCAGCTAACTCCATTTTGCTCCCTTGGCTTTTAATAATCACAAATCCACCTGGCACTTGCTTGTTATCTCACAGACATTTCACCATACGCTATGGCATAGTTTGGTGGCAGTGGGTTTGGAGTGGATTTTTTTTTAAAGCTCTAAATTCAGCATATTGGTCCAAACACCTGCATACACTACACTGCTGATTCCTTCCAAGAACTCCAGACATGCAAATTTGGCTTACATTCAAATAATCCTTCTCTATACATACATACCTATGTGCATATATACACCCAAGTTTTGAATTCACCTAAGAAAAAAAGAATGACAGAATTCCTGAGAGCTGCTCCGTATTTTATTATACCAAACAGATGTTAAAAGCTCAGGGGTACCAGTAGGAAGTTTACATCTTCCATTCACTGGCATGTCAGACATATGCAAAAGCTGCACAGAGTGCCTGCTCAGTAGTCCGTTCACATAAACCTAAAAGCTATCAGCTTCAGATTAGAGACCGAATTAAACTCTGGAAGCATTTCAAGGGTCAAAATTATTTAGAAACAAAGAAAAGGGGGCGCTGCAAACCACACGCGTTCCCACACACCCCGGGGCACGGTGCCCTTTCATTTCCTCCAGTCAATCTGAGCAAAGAGAACCACCAGAGATTTGAGAAGGCGGAGGGGGAAGGCGAGGGACACAAGCACTGCACGCTAGAACCAGGCCAGCCCTCAAGCACTCCCCTCACCCCCCGCCGCCGAGGGGAGCGGGCGGGACTCACCGCACAGCATGAAGAGCAGCACGCAGGCCAGGGTGGCCACAATCACCAGCAAGGTCAGCCCAATACTCTGCCACATGGCGCCGGCCGCCCCTCCGCCGACACCGGGGGCCCCTCCTCGAAGATGCTTCCTGGCTGCGGCAGCCGCTGGCCCGGCCCGGGCCGAACCCCACCGGCGGCCGTCAGGGCCCGTTCAGCCCTGCCTAAGGGCCGCCAGGGACGGCCAGCCCCTCGGCGGGTCACGCCGCAGGGTTGAGGGGAGGGCAGAGGCCCGCCAGCGGCTACGGCGAGGAGGCCGCGCCTCGCATCGCTGCCCGCTACTCCCGGGGAAGGGAGAGGGCAACTTCACGGCCCAACCTAGACAGCGAGAATCACAGAGAAGCCCCGGGCCGCGCCGGCGGGGCGGTAACACCCGCCCCGTCTCCTCCCACCGCCTCACGACCCGCCGTGAGGAGCGGCAGCCGGGGAACGGGGCAGGACTTGCAGCGATGACACCAGCCGCGCGCAGTGCATGCCGGGAGCTGCAGTTCGCCTCCCTCTCCAGCTGCTGGAGCCGGCCGCCACTCCCGCCAATAAGGACAACAAGTCCCGGCATGCTCCGCGGCGCTGACGGCCCGCGCAGCTGTCGCCGTCGCCCTCGCCCTTGGGGGGGGGGGGCGCTGGTAGAAGATGCTCAGGGGCGGTCCTGTCGTTTTCGTCTTTGCTATGGCGATAGCAATGGAGGTGGAGCCGCTACCTCTGCAGGATCGGCAGCGCTGGCAGGGAGGCTTGAAAACAGGGTGGGCTGATTGGTTGCCCTGCCAGTAACGACCTTGTGAGGCGGAGATAACGGGAGAGGAGCAGCCAGTGTGGTAGCTATGCGCAGGACGGGAAGACTGTAGGACAGATCACTTCCCCTTGCCGTGATTTAGATCAGTTGTGTTGGTGTAATAATGATGGGGCAATCTGGTTTCCGGTTACTCTTTCTGCCTCTTGTCATTGGCGCCCTTGTTTTCCGCGGGTTGATCTATATCGGGACAGCAGAGCTACCTGGCCTCAGCCAGGGCAGTATTTTTGCACCTATGCCCCCCCGAGAGTGGTTCATTTTCCACACGAGCTTGGCTCTCGCCCTGTGTTGACATTGAGGGGTGTACATCAAGGCTGGTCTTGCCCACTAAAGAAAAATCTGAGGAAAACCTGTCTTCCAGAAAGCATGAGATAATCTTGATTCTGTTACGGACTGCTTTTAGCACTAAACTAGGGTTATAACTTCAGTGTCGTGTAAGAGGCACTGGTTAATGTTTCTAAAACTACTGGAAATCGGTTTAAATCTTCTACTACAGAAACCTAATTTTCCATGGAGATGTGCCCATTGCAGTGAGATGTCAAAGTTGATACAGGTCTTTCATTTATACATTATTTAAAAATCTCCCATTTTAAGATAAGCTAAAAATTCTTGGTTTTCCTGTTCATTGAGTGTGCCACATGCATCATCCATCCAAGATACCTGTAAACAAAAATGACCTGCACACAAAGTCCCCATTCACATACTCAAATTTGCTGTCACTTCACCAAATCAAATCAGAATCCTCTCGTTCCATTCCTAGCCTTCTCTCCCAACATTTACAGCCCTCTTTAATGTTCTGCCTATCCTAGTCAGCATGTCTTGTGCCAGTATTTAATTCAAAACATATTTTCTGTTATTGGTCAATAAAATTGTGCTTTGGTATGTCTTCTGATCTTTAAACGTAACTCTAATTCTAGCCTAAGCAGTTGTTACACATACTTAGCAAGGTTTCTTCACTGAAAACAAGCAGCAAGCCAGTAACAGTTACTACCCTATTAACTTCTGGGAAAATATTTCAGCTCCCTCTTAGCTACACTGTTCTGTTTCTCTGATTTTTTACTTTATATCCTCAGTTAAAGTAAGTACTCTGGGTATGGGACCACCACTTTCCTATAAAAGAAGCTGTCACAGCATTTTAGGCCTTGTAAAATATTTCATAGACATCATCCTGTGGTTCCGAACTAGCTTACTAATAGTTTTATTAATTCACATTGTATCTCCAGCATTCATAACTGAAGAAGGAATTATCTAGGAATGAAGTCATTGTGGAGTAATAAATACATATATAATCCATCTATCTAGATCATGATATCCATGGATCTATATATACAAGATCACATATGCATGGAATCACCCAAGTAGCAAGATGCAGGACAAGAGGTAGTGGCCTCAAGCTGTGCCAGGGGAGGTTTAGATTGGATATTGATAAAAATTTCTTCACAGGGAGGGTGATCAGGCATTGGAACAGGCTGCCCAGGGCACTGGTAGAATCACAGACCCTGGAAGTGTTCACAAACAGTGTAAATGAGGCCCTCAGTGATATGTTTAGTGGTGGACTTGGCAGTCCTGGGGTAATGATTGGACTTGGTGACCTTAAAGGTCTTTTCCAGTCTAGTTGATTCTATGATTCTATGATTCTATGAACTGTAGCCTTTTCTTATATTCAGAATATACTTGGTGATCTGGCCCCCACCAACTTTCTTCTGGCATTAACACATTTCTATCTCCCAGGGCAAGAGTAGAGAGAGCAGCATCCTTCCACCCCTTTCCCTTTGTATTTCACCATTATGCATCATACTGTGACTGTGTGTAGATCTCAACACAGCAAGACTATGATTCCAACCTGGATCCCACTTATGCTACCCTTATGCTAAATAGTGACAGATATGAGGGAGATCATTCAGGTCCATCCACAATTCACAGCAAGTTAACACCACCAGGTTCATCACAGGAGACGTGCAGACAAGGAACTGTTCATGCAGCTGCAGTCGTTTGCAACACCTCAGCTTCAGTTTTTGATTCAGAGCTTTTCCCTGCTCTTACATGCCTTAAATAAATAATACAGACTATTTATATAAAGATGATAAGCAAAAGATGGATGAGAAAAATTGATGTAAATTTACAGAATAAGAAACTACATAACTAAACCGTGTATGTGATTGCAGCCAAGGACTTCCCTGGGCGCCTTGCAATTGCTTTCCAGCTTTAGCAAAGCCTTTTAGAGTACATACCGGCAGTATTACTTTGTTCCAGAAGAGGGTGCTAAAGCATAATATTTATTACAAAACCTGCAAAGCTGTGCAACTGCTAAGTTAAATACTTCCTTCGGCATAAGTTTATTGTGGCTTGGGTTTTATTTTACACCCTTCCATCTGGCAATTGAATACAAGTTTTAGTTTTAGCTGTACAGACAGGTCACGCCAGCTATAGCTTCAAAAACAAAAAGCATAGAAAAAAAGTACATTGGATACAGAACTTTGCATACCAGATTCAAAAAAAAAGACGAACTTTCAAATCAGTTTTGATAAATTGCAAAGTCTTTTTGCTTCAGCCTGGTCACTCAGATTTAATTCTATGTAGTTTTATTACTGATGGTTCTTAAGCACTCAATGAGAGCTAACAGGAATTCTGCCACATTGACCTGGTAACTCCCCATGGTGTCACTAGCAGAGCCAAGATCTTTAGGTACATAACCATTGTCCTGTGCCAACAAAATTAGAAAAAGAATGGATAACAGAAGAAGGATAACCTCTTTCGTCTGAGCTAGCTGCTTGAGGAAAGAAGAGACATTTTGCCAGTAAGTTAGACACATGCTCCTGACAGGACAGTTCTGCGAAACAGGTAGGTCCTGAGTTTAAATTCCAAGCTTTGGAGGAGATCATGAACAAGAGCAGTGACTGGCAATGGGAGACATGTCTTGATTTCACTTTCCCAAACTAAAGCTAGCTATTACTGATGGACACTTAGCAGGAGTCAAGAGTTGCTGGTTACTGGCTGATCAGTGGTACCTTTTCCATCCTGTTTCTCACTGAGCTGCAAGGCCAGTGGGACCTGGGAGCTCTGAAGTCATTGCAGCTCAACGATGCTTTTCCTGTGGTGCAGAGATGTTCAAAATCTGACTGAACACAGCTCTGGGCAGTTTGCTGTAGGGGGCCCTTCCTGAGCAGGGGGGTTGACCAGATGATCCCTGCCAACCTCAGGCCTCTACGATTCTGTAAGTTAGGTAGTGTGTGATGCAGTCCAACCTACAACAACCTTTATACCATCAGGACTCAAACTAACTCCTTATGGCATTTCTTTATCACCTCAGAATGAAGCACAGCTTTAATTGCTTCTAGTTGCTCTCCTTGTTTCTGGGAAATGTCAGCTGGAACTAAGCATGCCATTTTTACACGTTGACTTACTTTTCCTCCTTTCCCTTCAGGACAACATGCTGTTTGACAACCAAGCAAAACTCATGTGCATGGCAAGGCTCTGCTATACCCAGTGGCTGGGCTCCAACTAAATGCATGACATCGCTCTTCAAACAAAACTGATGAATCCAAATCCTGCCTCAGCCCTTAAATCTCCAAATTCAGGCCATTAGATAAGTGTTTCTTTGAGATGCCACAAGAATCCTGTTTGTTTCGTATGTGTGTCTTCATTTGGAGACATTACACTTTCAATAAAAACAAAATTGTTGCTATGGAAGAAAATTACATTGAGTAGTATTAATATAATATATCAGGTACAAGGAACCCAAGAAATTAAAAGTGGTTCATCTTTAGCAAAATTGAGCATGTTTCCTTTCTATTTTTGTCAAAGAAAAACAATAATGAAGAAAAGCATTTTGTCATTCCCTGTTCTGAGATCTCGATTTGGCTTGACAGATTAACTCCAGCCTATTTGGAATATAAAGACACGCGAATAAGAATTATGAGGCTGAAGTATTCCACTGCACTGAGTCACTGCCTGTTTCTCTGTCAGTCAGCTTCCAAAATGCTCCTTGCTCCACAGCACCGATAGAGAAATCTCTTGGACAAAGAGCAAATTTTCTGCTGAGGGAATGATTACTCTGAGAACAGAATAGATATCGAAAGGTATTTCTTGTCAATATTTTGAGATGGTCTGTGATAATGCAGAAATAGTTTAATGAATAGCCTAGCAAAAAAATAAGGTGGAGGAAAGGCTGACAGGTCAACCTTGGGAATTATGGCAGTCCAGTTTAGACTGGCACACTGGAAGTTGGAAGCTTGAGCAAACAAATTTGCATCTGTGAAAATGGGCTAGAAGTCACATGAGGACACGCTTTCATGTGAAGCTCCTGGAAGTGTCACTGCTGGGCTGGCAGCCCTGAGAAGTCAGTCATTCTCACAGTCTTTGATGGGTCTCTCTGCAGCTTGGGCTAGCGGGGGTGAGAGGAGATGAAGTAGTACATGGACAAAGCCTACCAGGAAGGAAGTCTCAGGGTTTGGAACATCAACACTTCTTTTTTTGGATAAATATAGCCCATCAAGTACACTTTAGAGTGTGAAGACGTCACCTGTCCTGCACCGCACACAAACCCCTTAGCTTACTTCCATTTCTTGAAACACTGAAACCAGGAAAGACTGTGAGCTGTGGTCAATAAAACTATGAAAAGACAGAGCTGAGAGGGCAGCAATGGCAGCGCATGTCTGACCATGTAATTTTTTACAAGTTTTAGTTTAGAAAATAGGATAAAATAAAGAATTAATAAAGATTATTTTGATTTTAAATGCCAAATACTGCTTTATTTAAAATGGAAAAAGAAACAGGATATTTTCAATAGGCTTTGACGGTTTAAATATGTGTTCTGTAGGAGATATAAGGCTTCATTAGCATTTAGAGCAAAAATCAGGCATGATTGAAGCCATGAAATTTTGTGTTTGCTCTACCAAGCACAAGCTTCTTTTCTTCCCCAATAATTTTCTGTTCTGTATCAAGCAGTAGAGTTGTGATGGGGTCAGTATCTCCTGCCCTGCATGGTTTCTACTTCTTCCCTAGCCAACCTAAATCAACATTTGCTTATCTACTTCTCCCTGATAGATCTCTGGAGAGTTGACACAGTTAGACGGTGGGGCAACATCGATCTCACTTTGGCACACTGTGTGGAAGATTCCAGGCTTCAGATCAGAGAACTTCAACTGCAAATATAATTAAGTGCTGGGCTATAGGCTGAACCCTCTGTTAAACGCAACAGGGTCATGTCAATATCACAGCAGGCAGCCCATGACCCTGTCTGCTCGCAAACCAGCCTGCTAGTGGAGACCCCTCTGAAATTAATCTTCCCAACAGTTTTGCCATGTCCATGTCCATATCCACAGAGATTTCTAGGGCTGTGGTGGAGCAGCATTGCTCAACTCATTGCCCAGAGAAGTTGTGGCTGCTCCATCCCTGGAATTGTTCAAGGTCAAGTTAGATGGGACGTCGGGCAACCTGGTTTAATGGAAGGTGTCCTTGCCCATGGTGAGGAGTTGGAACCAGGTGATCTTTAAGGTCCAATCCAGGCCAAACCATTCTATGATTCAGTGAGCCCCTTCTCCCTCTCAGGTGTTGCATCCCCACCTCCCTGCCGTTCCTCGCCGCCATCTCCCGACCCCCTTTGCACTCCACTGGCTCCCTGTGCTCAGCGGGGACCCTCTGGGAACCCCTAGCGTCGCCGGTGGCGCCGTGCTGCCTGGAGCTGGGGTCTGGGATCGGTCCCTCTCGCTATGTGTCCGCCGGTGGAGGCGGGCTCGGCAGAGCCGGGGAGGAGGCGGTGCCTTATAGAGCGGGCGCGTCGGGCACCGCCGGCAGAGCCGAGCCGAGCCGAGCCGAGCCTGCCGATACCCTGGACAGCGCTCCGCGGCCACCGCCCCGCCGCCATGGTGAGTGTCCTCCGCCGCCACCAGAGACCTTGGTCCCATTTCCCTCCGATCCCTTCCCCCTGTACGCTCTCCGCCCGCAGTTGATTGAGTGCTCCTCATGCTCCCTGCCCCCTGCTTCTACGGGTTCTGTTCGGGCCGTGGGGTGGGTTTGGGGTATTTGGGGGGAGAGAGGGGTGGATGCTCCGAGCTGCCGCCGCATCACCCCACGGCGATGCACTCCGGGGAACAGGCGATGGGAGGAACGGGCCGTGAGGGATCGGTCAGATGGGGGAACAGGGTGGCAGAAGCCAGCGATGGGCACCCCCCGCTCGAGCGGTCCCGCCGCCCTTCCACACTCACGGGTTTCTCTATTTCGAGGTGCACTTGAACGTGTTATGTAAACGGCTTATTCCAGGCGGTATGCTAACAGAACCTCTTGCGTTAGCCACACAGTCTGTAGCGGAACACTTTTTTTTTCTTCCAGATAATGAATGAACAATAGAATTTTAGATTATAGTTCAGCATTTGACAGTTACAGTGGGGCAATGAAGTCACCTATTTAGCGAGTAGGACCATTTCCCCGTAGCACATTGAGCCTTTGCAGCCATAGTAACTTCCCCAGAGAAGCTGATCCTGTTTATAAACAGTAATGCATGAAATGTAAGGCTGACCTGACAAAGCAGGGCAGTAGCGTACAGGTATTTTGCAGCCTTAAAGTCTGAGGTACAGTGGGATGAATAACATGTCCAAGCTTGCCGTATCACAATTAACAGCAGAACATAGTTTTTCTTGTATATGATTTAACATCAAAAATACTTTTTATTACTTTTTTTTTTCCAAATGCCTTCCCATCATATATAGCAAATTCTGCCTTCTGTACGTAAAAAAAATTCATTTGCAATTCTCCCATATCCCATCATAAAATCATAGAACAGTTGGGGTTGGAAAGGACCTGAAGCTCCTCTAGTTCCAACCCCCCTGCCATGGGCAGGGATATCTCACACTAGATCATGTCACCCAACTTCTCCTGTTTAAGTTTTAATCCATTACCCCTTGTCCTATCACTACATTCCCTAATGAATAGTCCATCCCCAGCATCCCTGAAGCCCCCCTTCAAATACTGAAAGGCTGCTATGAGGTCTCTACACAGCCTTCCCTTCTCCAGGCACAACAGCCCCAACTTTCTCAGCCTGTCTTCACACAGGAGGTGCTCCAGCCCTTTGATCATCCTTATGGCCATCCTCTTGACTTGTTCCAACAGTTCCATGTCCTTTTTGTGTTGAGGACACCAGAACTGTACACAATACTCCAACTGAGGTCTCATGAGAGCAGGGTAGAGGGGCACGATCACCTCCCTCAACATGCTGGTCACACTCCTTTTGATGCAGCCCAGGATCTGGTTGGCTTTCTAGGCTGCAGGTGCACACTGCTATCTCATGTTCATTTTCCCATCAACCAGCACCACAAGTCCTTCTCTGCAGGGCTGCTCTGAATCTCTTCTGTGCTCAACCAATTCAGACATGAATAATATTAAAATAGTCTTCCCATGAACTAATATGAATCCTCTTCCTCACTGTCATGTATCCATATTCTGTCAGTTTGAATCTGTTTCTCCTATATAGTCTATTTGCCATCAACTCAGACTTAGGATGGTAGCAATGGAAAGACCCTACTGAATGAAGATCATGAATGGTGCAGTAGCTTATGCTGCCTAGGACCCCCTGAATGATTTTCCACTACATTATAGAATTCCTGTTTCTTATCATGTAGGGTGAAACATAAACACAAAATATATGATAAAGTTACCATAACTGCACAAAGCCTAAGTTAACACCAGCCATTGATGGTGCCTTCCCCAGTATAGTGAAGGCAGTTACAATGACTCCTGGTGTGGCAGAAAGTAATGTGCATTATTTATCAGTAACTGGTACAGCTAACATCTAGGTGCTCAGAAGTGCTGGGTCCACTGGAAAGAAATGTAAAATAGACTGAACCAGTTTAAATATTTCAGTTTGACTCCTTCCAAGACTGAGATAAAGGCAGTTATACTGGTGCAAGTCAAGGAAAGATTCATTGGCATATATAGGCATAGACAACTTCGTATTTATTCTAATGGAAATGATGGCTGAGACCTACCCTTAACCTGTTATTTGTGGTTCTTAAAACTGTTTAATTAATATTGAAATTATTCTTCAAACAGCTGTCAGCGATATCCAGAAATTACCAGACCTATGCATGGGTTTCTATTAGTAAGTTCTGCTGTTATGTATCTTCAGTAACCTTAGTGTTGAAAAGTTGCTAAGATTTCCTAAGCCTTATTACTCACACATACAAACATTCTGGAGGGAGAATGGAAAAACTGGGAAAAATCTGTGAGGGTGTATAAAGGCTGAAGGTTGCTTTGTTCTAAAATTTTTAAAGAGTGTCCTTGAAACACTAGCTACTGAATCCAAACTCTGAACTTCTGATGAAAACTCTTGCAATGACACTGATACAGGGTTAAAAGTTACAGCATGTCGATGTTTAGATGGACCTGGAATTTGGGGGCAGGGGCACGGAATGATACTGCCAAAGGTATCAGGAGCAAATGAATGACAAACGTAGATTTTTGGCTCAAGTAGTGGGAACAGTATTTTAGCACTCCCTTCTATAGTGGCATAGAAATAAGCAGGCTTATGTTGCTGTTGTCACTTCAACTCAACTGAGAGAGTTTCCTCAGCATCCTGAGTGTTCACTCACTATTATTTGTAGAAAGTAGCAGAAGGAAACATACTTTTTTTAAATCTGAAACTTCATTTTGCTGAAGCAGCAAACCACAGCCTTCATCAGGCTTTAAGTGTTTCCTTGGGATCCCCACCATATGAGGGCAACCGCAGTGGGACAGGGTTCTTCTGTTTATGCAGTTCAGTGCAGATCTACTTCAGTGAATCTAGGTCAAATTACCCTGGCTCAGGATTTGGCTGCACCCTTGAACTTTAAACCGATTACAAATTTTGATTTGTCAGTATATTTTTCATGGGGTCACATCCCACATTTATGGAGTACAAGAGTGTATAACCTTGCACAATGCATGACAACTAATACTTACGAAGAGGCTAGGTAACACTAAGGTAAGCATAAACATGAGATTGGAGTGAAGCCGCGTTTAATAGGTTCAAGTATCTGTGCCCCTACAGTAATCCAGTTGCAGAGGGACTATATAGACAGGAGCTAGAATATTTTTTGAATTCCCGTGAAACTTAGGGAATTTAAGAGACTTTGATAACCAGTGTAATCTGAACTCAATGAAAACAGACACCTAACTCTTCTAAGCATTCATAGGTATCATAGCCACCATATCAGATATGGTGCTTGATGTGGGCATGCATTGATTACAGGACATACAGAAAGGACTGTAAACAGCAACAAATCTGTCTTATTTGTTGGAAGTAACCAAAATAAAGCCCTGCCTCAAATACTAATTAACAATTAATATTTGTTAATTGCCCTGAGCACTTCCTGAAAGAGAGTATTGCAAAGACAATATTCCAGACCCTGAACAGTGATGCGCAAACTGGAAGAAAACATTTTCTGTAGGTAGAGATAAATTCAACACAAATCCATGACTGACACAGAAATGGTGCTACAGCACCCACTCCTAACAATATCTCTCCAGCTCCATCAGTGAAAAGGCAGCAGAGTTCTGCAACCCTGCCATCCAGAACCACAGCATTAAGTCAGTTATACCACCTGATACAGAGTTAATAACCTATGAGAAAACATGCTCAGAAACTGCATATAGATCAAAGGAACATGAATACTTGCACTGAAACTCAAAAAGACACACTGAAGCCTTTTGCACAAGATGTGGTTGATTAAAAGAACCCTCTAGGGCCTGAAATAAGAGTCCAGTGTTTCATTTGCATAGTTAGTTATAGATACCTGCTTATCAAAAACTGCATATTGGCCTTGATGTTGATCTCATTCATGTATGGGAAGACCCCTTGATTCCTTAAGAGTGATCATTGTATCTTCATTACAAGCAGTCTGACCTGTGAAAAGAAATGGACTCCTGTTTTACATCAGGCAATTGATTTTATGCTCATTTGATTTCATAGCATCCCTTTATCTTATTAAAGAAAAAAGTTGATCAGATGCAAACACTTTTAAATTGAACCTCTGACTCAACTAAGAGTTAGGAAAAAAACCTGCAGTGTTTTCTTTAGGAATTAGTAAACCCCAGATTAATGTAGATATAAAAAGCTGTCTTATTGCTTAATCTAAGCTAGCTACTTCAGCAGAATCACGTCATGTATGAATTTTTCCTGATGCTTTCATACCATGCTATATGAGGGTTTTGTTAATCACTGCCTGTAAAACTTATTTACAAACTGAGGCATTGATAAGCCTCATACAAATAGAGCCTGAAGTTCATGTTCAGTGGTGAAGTATGGCCTGACTTGTAATTAAAGAAGGTAAAGAAGAAGGTAAGGAAATTAGGAGGATGAAGCTAAGTGTTTCAACACTGAAACTGTTGTTCAGAGCCAGAAAGCTGCTGGGATGAGTCTGCCTTGTGAGGCAGTGGTGGAAAGGCAAGAGTAGGACTGCCCACCTGCAACAGAAAAGAAACACCTCGTGGGACTGGCACCTGCAGCTCTACCACTTTATAAATACCACACTTCAGACTTCAAGCAAACCAAATTTATCAGCCAATTTGTAAGTACCTGGCAAGAGCTGAGCTTATAATTCTACTATCTACATACATCCTTCATGGCAAAATATGTAAAAATATGTCACAAATTGAAGGAAATCAAATCCCATGGGCAGAAATTTCTATATGAAGATGTGTAATTAGATAATGAAAATTTAAGACTGTTTACATCATTGTTGGGACACCTTTTGATTTTTCCCACTATGAGCAGCAGTTATGAAAAAGAAACAAGAAGTACTTCATATTCTGTGTCATTATTTGAAAGCCAAACACAGTAAAAAATGGAAGTTGGAAGTATGGTGGCCAAGTTTTAAATAAATATCCTAAAACCAAGCATAAGGAAGCTTAATAAAACCTTCCCAAGTTCTTCAAGGGCCCCTGAAGTGTGCTGGTAAGTAGTTGCTGTTCATGATGCTTTGCAGCTAACAAAAGACAAACTGGTACAGAAACCTAATGGGGAGGAATAACTCATGCACATGAAGAAAAGTCTACAGCTGTTTCTGTTTCTCCTATGTGACAATAACTGGTGCAGATTGCAGACATTTTGTGTCATTAGGGCCTTACTTTGTAGCATAGTCATTAGCATTTTTGTTTTGAGAAAAATATCAGTCTGGGTGTTTCTATGGTACAAGGGGTTTAAGGGTTTGGGGCTTTAAAATTCCAGTTATACGTGGATTAAACTCTAGGGTACCTATTATTGGAGTTAAAGGAGGAAGGGAGCTAATTAACTTGTGCACCGTTTTATCCTGCGCCAGTGGACTGTTCCCTATTATTCCACACAATTTTAAGATGTGTTCTTGAAGCTCATTAACTTGAGTTAGAGTTTTAAAAGAGGTAAATTTAGAACTGTTTTGGAGGAGGAGATATAAAAGAACTTCCATATTCTCTTTTTGTCTTCTGTATTAAACCTGAAAATCAACAGTAATTTCCTTCCCACTCCACACTTAGTGTTATTTAATTATGATTGAAGTCCAAAACATGAATTAGCATGTGAAATCCAGGTTTTTGCCCTGGAAGATTTAAGGGGGAAATGGACAGAAAAGTGAAAAAAAAAAAAAAAAAGGTCCAGTTGACAGGAAAAGATTCTGTTTCTTTATTTCCCTCTATTAAACGTGCATTTTCACAGCCACCTTGGAGTAAAAAAATACTTTGCTTCTTGTATTCTGCTCTGAGCATAGATAAAACCATTCCAAAAAGAGAAGTGCCTTCAAACTGGCAGGAAATAAATGGTTGGCAAAGTTGTCGAGGGTGATTTCCATGTCATAGAGTTGGCATGTCTTTTGGTAAGGCAGTTCTGAATAATACCATCCACACCCACTGTCTTCCATTGCTGGCTGAGGTCAGACAAGTTATTCCTATTGCAGTTTAAAAGGTCAAGTGTGAGGTTGTGCAAATTCTGAACCTGCTACAAGACAGTATTTGTGGTGGAACAGTGTTTTATTATGTGCCCAGTTCATTTTTTTGAGTGCATGTCAACGATCCATGCAATTCGGGGGAGAATACATTAAGTCTATTTTCTTATTTATACACCTGTCAATCTATTGTTGAAATCTCTTCATGTAATAAAGAGTTTAGTCAATTTGAACTACTAACTGACCACTCAAAATCAGAAGCTTGTCTAGTATGATGTCATGGTTCAAGGCCCTCAAGTCGCGCAGTTTTGCGCTCTGTCATGGGTTCAGGAGCAGCATTTGTCTTTCCCATTTAAGTAGTAGCTGGTGTAGCACTGTGTTTGGGATTTTTCGGCTTGGGAACAGTGCTGATAACACCAGTGTTTATAGTTATGGCTTAGAATGTTTAGGCTGGCCAAGG